>JBCAUI010242635.1:0-16299 GCA_038406195.1 Haplosyllis anthogorgicola
GGGTTTTCCTTCGTCCCCCCCCCCCCCCGTAGATCCACCAATGACATCAGCATTAACATTACCCTTGGACGAATCCTTAGTATCCACCATCACGCAATACCTACAGCTGTTAGGTGGTTGTGACACCTTGACTTGTGGCCTGACTCCACATTACAAGAGACGTATTTACAATGCTGCGGCCAGGACAACAAATAGACTCCTCTGCACATCTCTAACAGTATCTTATCACGTGGCGAGGAAACAGATCAACTCCATTACCCGTAACACGCGAACAATAGTATACAATAGTATGTTATTTTTCATGTCGAGTTCAATTATATTTTTCTTAATTGTACCAAAATGTTTCGAAATTGATACAACAGATCACGAAATTAGTATCAAAAGTTTAACACCTCGCAACAATTGAATTGAATGAGCTCAGCATGAAATTCAATTTTTGCGGGTCGCTTAACTTTAATAGTTATTTCATGATCTGGTTATAAAAAAGGTTGACATTTATGTAGATCTGTAATTGTGGTTGATGATGGTTTGGTGTAATCATGTTCGTAATGAACACAGACCAGAAAATCCTGTTAACCTTGGAACAACAGAACGTCGTGCTGTTTTATCATTCGAACTAATAACGATAGCACGATAGCACCCTAGGGCTAAATTGCTAAGTAGTATTTCTGCATGATAAAAATCAGTTTTCTTTTGTTCAACAAGTTTGATAAAAAAGTAATGAACCATCGGTCAAATAGAAAATGTTAGTTGATATGATTAACTTGAAACAACGTAAAATATGGAATATGCATTGAAGATCTTTAACATCTGACTTTATTGTAAGTAACATGCGACCATTGCAACAGATCCCATGTCTATCGCTTGTATCGCTATCGGACTTGTATAACCTATGACGTGCAATGTAGGGAAGATGATTAGGCATGGTTGAGATTTTGTTTATGTGTTCTGAAATCATACTTCACAGCATCAATGTGTTCTTGCCAAACATGGAGATGGCGCCGATACACCACCCTCCGTAGGAATGCAAACGAATGTATCTTGTCACCTCAAGATAAGGATCACACCAAGGTTGGGTGAGTTCTCTAGCCAGGGATGAAAGTTGTAAACTGCTTTAGAAAACGAGATATTTCTCAGTGTAGTAGAATGACTTAACCACCAGAAACCATTGTGAGAGGTGCCTTTTCTTTATTCGCATAAGTCAAACATTTAAGTTTTATTTTAATTCTCACAAGTTTCAGCTGATCAAATTTGAACGCGAATTCAAATTTTCTCGACTTTTAATTAAACATCTCTGATAAGAAACCACCAGCTTCAGCAGCTTTACTTTTTTCTCTTTACTGTAAGTAACGCTTGCAGTGTTTTAGAATTCTTGTGCAGTGTTTTGAGAAAGCTGTATGGTCCCAGGGTATTTAACACAGAAGCCAAATGTCAGACGTAAAGTTTACCACAAATTGAGACTGTCTGTTTGAGTTACTTCAGGCTAAAACCTCACTGAGATATAAAGGTGTTTTACTAAATCAGGAGGGAACGTAGAATGCATGAGGTTTACGAGTACATGTATTGTGCGTCAGGTGGCGGAAAAAAGTCCTATACTTTGGTAGGGCTGAGGTAAATTCAGAGAGTTTTCTATATGACTGTAAAAAGAATACAACAACTTTGTTGCAAACGTTATTCCTTATTTTAAAAAGCACATAAAACTAATTAATTAATGAGAACCCTGCAGGAGGTGTTAAATAATAGATGCAGGCACCAGATAAGAGGACTGAGCTATTCATGTGGTCTTACACACGAGCTCATAATCTCTTGATGCTGCAACTGTTGCTGGAGTAGCTGGGATGCTGGATGGCATCATTGGCGGATCTAGGATTTCCCGCACGGTGGGGGGGGGGCGCCCGGCCTGTGGGGGGGACGCCAACCCAATTTTCACCTATTTTCGCCTAAAAATCGGGAAAAACTGCATGAAAATGAAGAAAATTTTGGCTGTAGGAGGGGCACCTCCTGCGCCCCCCCCCCAAATCCGCCAATGGTGTTTACTGCATATTCAAAGAATATGGGTCAGTGTTCAATTATTCACCAGGTAATTTTCCTTATATACATTTAACATGAGATGGGCAATATGAAATGGCACTACCCATGGTGAAAGTAGATACCTCTGACACGACACATATTTTTATGGGCTGCACTTTTTGTAGCGAAACATTGAAGCCACGGTCATTAGCATTAGAGTCAAAGGAACTAAAGCAATAGCGATAATGATAACCTTCCATGACAATAACTATTTTTGTTAAATCGTTATAATCTACGATTTTGTCCCAAAAAGAGAATTCATGTAATCTAAGATGACGATATTTGGTAATGGCGAGTCCATTAGGAAGACTTCATTCTATGCTCAGTTTTAAATAGGATAAAATGATTATGTTATCTTCAAGAGAAAACGAAAGCAAAGTCAAACATTGACGTGCCTGATAAACCATTCGAAAAAATATTAGGCTCCTTTTCTCTGAAAATCTTTAAAATTACCTTATGATACCGCTTAAATACAGTAATTTACACAATGTAATACGTAATTTGGTATCAGTGCCTAATAATATTTATCATATACTATGACCGAAAATATTCATAAATTATTTCTGTATGTAAAGTAATCATAAATATTTATAAATTTCACATCTAGTTAGAACAAGAACAGAGTGGATTAGATAACTGTCATCGTTTGCGTGGCACTTGTGCCGGAAATTACTGAGGTTAAAAAGTCTTAACAAATTCTGTACTGCTACATTTGGCCCGCTCTGTTCATCACCAACGTAATTTCCTATTGTCGCATCTTGTTGCCGATGTTGTTCTCACAAAATGACACATCCCTGTTGATGTCTGTATGAGCACTTCTCCGTCCAGGTTACAATCATGAAACTCCATGGTGCAAATGATTAGATTAATGTAACAGCGATTATGAAATACTAACCACACCGAATGAGGACTAATGACATAAGGATGACATGCACAGATTTTTTTTAAAGAATTACTAAAGAAATAGAAAACCATAACAATTTCCAATTTTCAAAGGACCAGACTTCGGTTACAGTTACCACCAGGGGCGCTGCAGTCTTAAGTCTAAAGACTGCAGTTAGAGTTAACACCAGAGGCACTGCAGGCTTCCCACCTTTGCCTGCAGCTGCAAGTCACATGACAGTCTAGAGACTATCCTATTGGTTAATTAGTTATGTGTTAGCATCATTAGTAGCCATCTTTAATTATTCAGTTCAACTTGCACCTTTGATGGGACTGCATGTAATTTTGTATCAGAGTTAATAAACTACATACGAAGTCTAAGAACTATCGTTCTAGTCTTTTTACAAGTCATGTGCTAGTCATGCCACAATTGTTAAGGGGCAGAAATTTCCTATGCTTACCATTGTAGATTAGCACACCATCACATTATTTTAGCTATAAAATTTACAAATGCAAAATTACCCTGCCTTTACTTCTGCCTTGCCTACAACAGCTCCTGAACATGCCCAACCCCAAGGTCATTCACGCTGTACCCTACACATCTGGAACAAGCGCTCCACAACTTTCCACTCAACTAACATACCCACCTTCTCTTGTGTACAACCACCCAGCCCTACATAGCCCCTGCCAACATCTCCACAGTACCCCCACCCTATCCTACAGTGCACATTCCACCCCACACCTACCCACCCACACTTCAACCCACCCATACCCATCCATCCATACTTCACTCTACCACCACCCATCCACACTTCACCCCTCCCCCACCCATAGACACTTCACCCCATCCCACACTTCACAACATATGCACCAGGTGGAAATATTGTTGTTGCATGAAGTTTATTCAAGGGCTCACATATGAATGCCAACTGTTCCCACTGAACACAGAAATATTTCACAAACACAACAGGATTACATGTGCCAATCATCTAAAGTCCATACATTGAGTCAAAAACAAAAAAACTGGTCACACACCAGACATTTTAGAGAGGTTAAATTACACGTTTCCCCGTATCTGTGCATGTACGTCATGAATGGTGCGATTAGGTCTGTTATGTCAGATCTAAATCAAGAAAATACGTCACACGAAATCATCAGATTTTCTAGTCCGTCTAAGTCGGGCGGGCTTGACCTTTTGCTGGGGTATCTCGTGTAGCTTGACCTCGCTATTTGGCACAACAGACCTTGGCACACCCCAGACACGTTTTGTTTGGAGTATGTCGTGTAGCTTGACCTCACTACTTAACAACAGACCTCGGCACACCCGAGACACGTCCAACAACGTATGTTTCTGTCAGATCACCAGACCAGTCCGTCAATTCTGCCGTCAAAATACAACGTGAACACAATAGTACAGGCTTCTAACCAGCGATAGCCACACTTATGGATAACACAAATTGAAACTATACAGCACTTAGGGTTAGAGGTTTTTCTAAATTTAACGTCCACCTTATTCATCAACACCGCATGCAAGCAAGTAAGAGTGCAGGCGAGAGATCCACCCTGGATTTAAAACCCATGAGGACGGTCACACGAAGTCCAAAACAGGGTTAATCAGTGGCCCCACAAATGGACCCTGGTCCAACAAAAAAAATCACCTAATTTATCTTATTCACCAAGTTAGGTAAGAACTACACCAACACCATTTAAGTGTGTCTACGATTTATAGTATGGTGATACTAAATCAATGCAGTTTCTGATACAAGAGCAATACTATTATACGTCTGTATCACGCCTTATATCAATTAAACTGTCTCAAGAATTTGCCAAATTAGGTGAGTTAGATAAATTTGACGAATTAGTTTAGGGAATTGTATATTGGGAAAACCTTCGTTGAAAAAGGTATTTTATGACATGACTTTTACGCTTACAAAGCCACTGAGGAAAGTTTGCCTAAAATTAGTGACAAGTAACAATGTAAACAAGATCTCAATGACAGAACAAACATGGCTCAAATGTAAAATAAACAGCATTACGTGTAGCGTAAATTTACTCAGCTAATAACTATATTGATGAAGACTTTATTTTACCTATATTTAACGTCTCAAAACTGAGGTGCAAAATTGGTAAAATAGCTAGCAAATATCAGGAGTACATAATCAGCAAAATAGTTGTGAGCCCAAGTGGTGTAGTGGTTAGTGTGAAGTGCTGCTGCATACGTGGCTCATGTTCTAATCTCAGACAGGGCCGGGACGTTGGACAGTGTCTCAGTAAATCACAGCCTCACCTGACTAAGGTGTGAAATTAGTACTAGTATACACTGGCAGGACAGGTTAAAGTACACTGGCCCTGAATGGAATGGCTTGCCCTTGTTCACATCACTTCAGGGTGATTGCTCACACCACGGTTGGGTAAAATGCCTGCTGGGAAGTTAAAGGTTATAAACCGCAGTTGGAGTGTAATGTGTGCAAAATTGGCGGTATATCAAGAGTAAATTAACTTTAACTTTAAGGTTTTAAAAGTTATATAGATTAACACAAATTCAGCACATGATATGTATTATTTCAGATACCATCAGTGCGATTGTGTGTTCACCGTCTGGAATACTCAACGTCACGTTTATGACGTAACGTTATGACGACACTGTGCCAAACAGTTTACATAACTGAACCACTTGTCAGAGCATCTGCGCAAATGTAGCTCTTTATTTATGCTAAAATGTAAATCTACAGGGAAATAAGCATCTAATTCCATGTATAACATTTACAACTGCTGCATTACATTAAAGATTTCTCCAAATTCATTTGTCCATATTGTTATGGAACAACAGTTTCCCGCGCTAGGGAACACTCAAAGTGTTGTGGAGTAATGGAATCCTCGCTAGTACTTTTATAGAAGTGTAGCGTGTATTTATTGTCCATCAGGTGCTGCCATAATTGTGGGTGGCAGAAAATTGCTATAATAGTGCAGTTCAGTACACCATTACATAATTTTAGCTATAAAATCGCGCTTTATAACATACACTTTGTACCCTACTGTTCTGCAAAAATTGAAAACAAAGATATTTTGTAATGCTAATTATCGTGTATTTTAATGCTCACTAAACGCTAAGGACAAAATGAGATAGCAGAATAAAATGATTTCAGATGTGTTTTAAGCGAAAAAATAACAAATATAGGTCAGATGGTTGAGAGTGAATTCCGCACAGCTCCAGATGTTTGATTTACAGTTTATATGAAGCGGGATAAAGCTGTCTTAAGTCAAAGGGAAAAGACTGTAAAGAAGCTGGGTTGTAACGGGGGCACGGAGAATTCCTTACACCTGTCTCAACTAAAACAAAATTCTAAAGCAAATCCATCCCTGCTTTAAAATCCATTGGCAGAGCCAAAACAGAGCGTACAGGCTTTCTCTCCTAAATTAACATTTGTTTTTTTTTAAAACACCAGGCCACAAATCTTGGTTACTAGCCATTAAATGCCCATTTGTACATGTGAGAAGAATTCTGCAGTTACCACATTCCACCTCACATCACGAGTGGATACCTCTATGCTGTTACGTTTGTCACTGAGGAAGAAACTGATTTCACATGACATATGAACTCCGTAGTGTATTGTTAGAATGTAGTGCCGTGCAGGCGGCCTGGGTTTTAATCCTTGACAAGGCAGAGACATTCGACAGTGTCTCAGTAAATCAAGGCCTCACCAGATCAAGGTGTAAAATTGGTACCAGCCGTACGTAGTATGGTATGTGGCACATACATATGCCAAGTGGAGCTGCCATCGATCTCATCATCATGAGGTGATGGCTCACTTGAGGGATAGTTCAAACCAAGCCAGGACGGGGTCTTGGGTGGGAAGTTAAAAAGCTGTAAACTGAAGTTGATGTCTGGTCTGATACCTAAAAAGTGCGGCACATCAAAAAAGTAAATAACATTTCAGATTCAACTGCACCTCTTTAAACGCTAAGTAATCAGGTACGGATAACGCGTGTGGTTTGACAATTGATCCAGGTGGGTGTTTTGTGACCCGTTGCGACACTTGCGGAGTCGTTACATCCGCCATTAGTATGATCTCTCACACGTTTCCTGTCGTTTAATTCCGCAAGAACCCGACAGCTCTATTTACTTTTATGCGCCTAGAATCTCCTAACCATGTTCCTAATTGCCTGCTCGGTGCCTGTTCATCAATGCTTGAAAAAGTATGTGAGAAGTATGGATAACTGCCTGCTGACACCCACATGCAATGTACGTTTGCATTGAGTGAAAGTGGGTGAAAAATTCAGAAATACCTCTGGGGATCATAAGTGAGTAAGCATGCTGATGACAGACTTTGAAACACAAGGGCAGTCACCCCAAGTCCAAAACAGAGGATATCAGTGCCTGCAAAATAGGTCCACAAAAACTTAGTTCATTTTCTGTCACTGTCTGTCTGTCATTCTGAGTTTTACTTGTTTTGATACTTGACCTGGAAACTTTTGGTGTCAATGTTTACTAGACCGATTTAGAACTGATTTTCCATATTGCATCAATGCAAAGAAAATTTAAATACATTAATTTTTGACATATTAGTACAAAAATCAGTTTTCAACATATCTGTGGTCAATCTGGCATCTTAACCAGTAAAGCTTCATTTCGAAGAACCCAGGATGTTTTATTCAGAACGGTTACCACGCCAGGTCCCAACGGACCCGCTAGTTACGGTACAACCTGCCGAGCGTAATTACGTCTTGACGGGACTCTTCCTTCCTTCCGCAACATGTTCTACGGATTAAGTTGAGAAGATTCCTCTCGGACGTGTTTGTTTGATAAGTTGAAGAATTCATGTCAATCCGATAATTGTATTACTTTGAAGCAAGTACTTTTCGACAGTATCACACTGTCCTCATCAGCTTCGATGAATGATTTGGACCTAAAGGATATGAAATTTATCTACCTGTGGGCAAGTGTCACCTGCCATTGACAAGTGCCACTTCACTTATCAGAGTGAAAGGTGTGAAAGTTGGATTTCACAGTTTTGTGAGCTTTGTTCGTCAAATGGCAAACGTTCTACGGAGTCAATAACCTCCCCACATCTGTGTGTTATAACTGCGGGGGTGAACGGAAAAACCCTGAAAGATTTGTATTGAAAAGAAATTTAGTTATTATGACACCGATATATTACGTCAGAGCTACATGCTCACTAGGGCTCACCGCCGTAGTGGGGTATAAAGCATTATAACTTATTCCATTGTTGGGAGTGGTGTCCATATTGGCCTCACGAGCACTCCTTCGTACCCAACGACCCACATGACTATTTTTTTGTTTTTGTACAATATATGGCTCAGAATGTGTTCAAAAGCCGGGGATTTGCTACAGCAGCCATGTTTGTTCACATCACGTGACCCAGGGACAAAGGGCACTGATGGGGTCTGAGGCCGGACCTCACACCTAAAAGTTCGGACCTCACACCTAACTATGGGGCCCGAACCTTTAGGTGTAGGGTCCGGCCTCAGACACCATGGGCAACTGACTAATGAAAAGTGAGCATTTGCCATAGGAATGAAATAAAACGCCTGGTCTTGTTGCAAGGAGTGCTGGGAGACATAGAGGTAGGAGCACTGGCTAAACAGTCAATAGCGGGACCCGGCCGAATATAACAGCCACAACCAGCGTTGAACCTTTGTGCTTAGGCAACAGACCGAACATTTGAACATTGTTGCACATCATTGTCAGCACAAACATCATTTTCAATTGTAAAAAATATGATAATTATCATTTTTATAAGCAAGAAAAGTAATTCTTTGAGTTGACAAATAAAAAGGCCTGATGATTTTTTTCACGAATTTTCACGAATTTAGCAAAATTCAGTCCATCTAAATAGTCAATACGAAAGTACAAGCACCCAAATGTCTACATTTTTTGCCAGTAATGCAGTGTTACTGCATTAGCAGGAACACACAGCACTGCCCTTATCACCTCTGCTGCAGCAGGTTATTATATAGCTATAATCTACTCTAGGTTATTACGTGCCACATAGTGTGCTGACCCGGATAAAATTCTTTCACCAGTACAGTAGATTAAGGTGAAGATGGAAGCTATTTCGTTTCTTTGTTTAAATTACAGAGGATTTTTTGCTTATTCAAATGCATATACTCTAACAATTATTACATGAATAACACAGAAGCCACTCATCAAAATAGTGATTCCTTTAATTAGATCATTAAATACTGTAAGCCATTGCTCCTTGTTCCAATCAAATTCAATCAAGTGTGACCACTGCCCACAAATGACAATGCTTGGTGTGAATGCACCTACAGGTTATAGGGTCACTTCCCCCTTCTTCTTCAAGAATAATGGCTGCCACTTTGTTTACATTGTTATGAAAATACAGCCAGAAAATGGAAATTTTACAATTTTTAAAGGAATTAGGTGCAGCCTGTTTACAATTTTACTTTTGCTGTAAGCACAAAATTATGTAGAAGAAGTTAAAGATAAATGTGGAAGGATACATTCTTGGCATCTTCATATTTTAGTAATTTTATGGATTTACATGTTTTGGAGCCAAAATTATAATAACTATACAGTTGTGACAGGCAAGTATACCAGTAAATAAACCACAAAATTAGTACAAAACTAAATAAATATGCCCGAGAGGCTTCCATCTTCCCCTTAAACACACTGTGTTGTCAACTGTTCTCAACTGTTGATTATGTTAACCGACTTTTTGTAACGTAACTGAGCAAATACCAGCCTGATACTTGTTTTAATGATATTTATTTTCTTTTATAATTTATGACAAAACTTTTCTTCTAGGTGTTTTACAAGATAATGTTTTTTGTTGGCGACTCGCTAGTACCCACTATTTCACTTTGGAGTGACTCTGCCCAAGATAATGTTTGTAAAACTGCACAAAACAGTGTGAAATGGACCATACCTGAATTATTTCGAATTTGAAAAGTTTGTTTAAATGGATCGAAAAAAACGTTTTGGCGAAATTCTCAAAAAGCCAACTTATCGAGGAAATACCATTGAAATACATCGAAAATCAATATTCATGAGACGGGGAAATTCATATCCTTTTGGAACAATGGTTCATCAAAAGCAGATCATGAAATTCTTCTGTTGTATTGTTTTGCTCTTGAACGGTCCCGTTTATCGTAATTAATTGTATCGAATCCAGTTTTACTTTGGAATAGATCCACCCCTGGAGCATCAGCTCCCATGGTAACACAATCCTTTATCTCTGACACTAAGTGTCAGCACCAGTACATGCACAGTACAGTGCATGCAGTAGTTTAATCAATGGCAGCTCAGCTTAACTGAGATGCTCCAGCACCTTAGTGCCCACCAATAAGGGTTTTAGGGTTCAGTGTCCAATTCATGCTACTTAGTTCATTCATTACTTTAGTTCATTACTTTAGTTCACTTTTACTACAATCCAGATTTACTCGACTTACATTGTTTTCATGATGTTAAATTTAATGATTTGTATTTATTGAACTTAGAAATATTTTGTGCAACTTGAACTTGAAATGTATTATAGGAAGCTTCACTGGACACTCATTATGAGTTACTCAAGTTAAGTGCCATAGCAGCATAGAGTAATAGTAACAAGTGGAGATTCAGGATCCTTGCTGATGTAAGACCCTTGCGATCCGTGTACATGTAAATGCAAAGCAGAGTAAGCCATTTCCCCAGTGGCACGCACAGCCCAACAGCAAAGAGAGTCCCTCTCGGTACCCGCAATAGCACAGAGGGACTCGTCAATTCCACACTCAACGCGTTAGTGGATGGGCGTTAAGTTTATGAAAAGGAGCTAATTATATTTCTTTATATGATGATTGTAAAAGCAACAATTTGATAAAATCAAATCCCCTTGTTCCTTAAGGTTCCCGAATGGGCTATGATTTTCTTGAACTGCTATTGATTTAGGAGATCTTTTAAGGACTTCCTGAAGCTGATCCGCTTCCTATTATGACTCATTTTGCCAAGTAAACCTGCTAAAGTAAGAAGCTGCAACAAATGAAACATTTTATGTGGTCTGCTATCAATACCGAGTGTCATTTCCAATAAATATTTGCACCAAACGGATCCAGAGATTACAGGGATTTTTGCTGCCGGCGCACAATAACATATACATTTCGGTATTTTCTTTATTCCTTTATTTATTTTATTTTCAGTTTTAAACGTTTGGTAAAAATGGAATTTCTATCAATTCTATTAAAGTGCCGGGGCAGATTTTAGCAGTCAATTTCGAAACAGCTGAATTCAATCCACAGCATGAAATTCTATTGTTCCATCGGAGCAATTTTTGCTCAGTATCTTCTTAAATCCGCTATCACTTCAGAAGCAAACAGACTAAAGGGCAGAACATAAGGATTTCAAGCAATGCTTTTGGTTTGCGTTTGTGCCGAAACTGAAAAGAATTCATCCTCTGATTTTAATGCAGTGATATTCAATTTTATTTAAACAAATTGCAAAAAGTGATTTTGTTCGTGCCAAGGACACAGAATGGAATGCACTTTTGATATGATTACAAAAAAGAGTTCAATTTCAGGGGCCGAAAAGTGTTAATTGCATCGTATTATTTTTCTTAAAGTTGACAGTTCTTAACATACAATACCAAAATGGGTAAAAGTATCTTCAAGGCGAACTTTTGTATAACTGTCGGTTTCCTGTCGGGAATGTTGGTCTCACATTTTACATGGGGTAAGTAAGATCATTTTGTGATTTTTAAGCTATATGAAAGCATAATAACAAGGAAATTCACTAGAAAGTTTGATTTTTTAAATCCACACACAAAGTATTTATAGTTTAGTAAGTGTAAACCTAAATCAGTAGATTGCTAAGGTTGAGGAAGAGAAGATTAGTTTGGCCTGATGATTGCTACAAGAGAGTTGTAGCTCTGTAATTCAGAGGAAAATACTGCTAAATTACGGGATAGATTTTGTCAGGTATATTGAAAAATTAAACACAAAATAATTATCCAGGCGCGGCCGTGGCACACCACTTTCTTGATTTATTCGCGTTGAGGGGCCACTGGTACCCTCTGTTTTGGACGTGGGGTGACTCTGCATATGGGTTTCAAAGCCAGGGTGGATTTGTCACTGACGTGCTTACTCACTTGTGCACTTCTGAACTTTTCACCCACTTTCAGTCAATACGAAAGTACACTGTACGTGGATGTTAACAGGTAGCCTGCCACACTTCTCACATACTATTCAAGCATTGGTGAACAGGCACTTAGCGAGACTCTATCCCACTAACTTTGGATCTGGAGACGGATGCTCAAACGAATCGGGCATGGAGGCGCGGCTTGTCATTTTCTTTCTATTTTTTGTGAAAAAAATATTTTGAATATTTCCAGAAATAGATGAAAATGATGCACCATGTCCCATTAAGCAAAACTTGACCAGTTCAACATTAAGTTTTTCTGCCTCGACGGACAAAAAACAGATGGAAATCCGATGGAAGTATGGAGAACTTGGAGTCGCAAATGTAACAACCACCTTGGAAATGAAGAATTTGACAAGAACAACCAATAATTTGCCAACTTTGACGGACATTTTACTGATTGAAACTATTGTTGCTGCCATCTACTTTGCGTGTATCCATCACCTCATGCCTTTTACAAGCTGCCCTTATTGTGATCAAGAAACATTACCAGACAGACAATCCAGTAAGTATCGAAGTGACCACTAGATTACATCCTAAAATTCGTATTAGTTTTAAAACAATAACATATCAAAAGTATAGCGTTGAATTATTTTGTTTCTTCTTTTATTTCGCACATTTCAAAAATAATAAAAATTTCATGATTTGAATGTGAGCATCACATTTTTAATTAATTTCATTTTGGTAAAATAAAACTTCATCTCGTGTCTTTCTCTTACTCAAAAGAATCGTATAATTTGCTATTCGTCTCAAAATGTAGAATTATGAAGCGGTAGGGAACCTGAAAAATTAATGCCAATACATCTTTGAAAGTTCAGTATATAATCATTAAAAATTACGTTTACGTTAACAACAGAACTTGGCGCTGTGTTCTTCAAAAGCATATTGAAGATTTTCTATATTCTCAAGCATTACCGAAGTGAAAGTAATTTCAGTTAATTTGACCTTGCAAGAAAAACTTACATACGAACTTCTTGAGTGGGGAGACTTTTTTATTAAATGTTAAATAATCAAAACATTTAAGTTTGTTTCTGTTTCAGACGGACATCATATGCGAACCATTTAATCACATCTGAAGGCCTCTAGATCACGCAGCCATCTTAGTTTGGCTTTTAATTCACTTTTGGTCCACATGTAGTTTGTTTACTTGCTGATGTTCATGTTGGGCTTGACATAGATTGACATATTGCAATTAACTGTTGCACTTTCAACAAAAGCTGATTGTGTGATTTGTCAAATCTTAATTTAACATAATTTAACAATGGAGTGTGGATACATGTCAAACATCTTTATTCATATGTGACAGCATGTTCAGCAATGCATTCATGTGTGAACTAATCTACCTACGTTTTGATCATCTCTACTCATCTGTGCAGTAGACCTGACATTTCATGTCAGCCCAATCAATTGGACTTTAAAGGTCTAACAACTCCCACTGGGGCTTTAAAACTCCCACAAGGACCACTCTTTGACATACATTATCCTTAGGAGTGAAACAGCAGTGCCATTTGTTGGATTAAAGATGTGTAAAGATGGTTCGGATATGTTTAGAAATCTATTGTTTAGTAACACATTGTTTGTTCCCTGCTGTAGTCACCAGATCCTGGTTGTGGTTTGGATCCTACGTTTCTATGCTGTTTGTTACTGTTGGCGGATGGATAGTAGCTGGTGTCGTGATAATACAAAGTAAGAACAAGGGTGATGATTATTATGTCCAGGTAAGCAAAACACTTTATTATGCAATCAAGCTCCTGAATCAAAGGTATAAAAGATGTATAGTAGGAGGAAATAAGAAATTGATAATGGAACTGTCCTTATGAAACTTTGGCTGCCTTACGGTGTGTGGCCTTTTTTGAAAAAGACTGAAAGTGGCATGCAAGTACGGTCCCTCCGAAGGTCCTATTTCTGGTTTGGCGTGGACAAGACTAAAGAGAACTGGCACATGTACGTTTCACGGCGGAAATAATAAAATTACAGCATATACAACATATAATTGTCTTTAATTCAATTTCTTTAATGTAAATGAGTCATGGGTCAATGAGGCTAACCAACTGTTAGCCTCTCGTGCGCCTGAGGTGCCCTATGCCAATGTCGACATATGTCGTGATAGCCTAAAACTTAAATATGCTCTGGGTGGCAGCAGGTCCTAGATGCAAGTTTCAAAACGTTTCCACAAGTTCACTGGGATGAAATTATTGTTAGCTTTGGGATTTTGAGTGTGCAACATTCGTTTACAAATGTGTGAACGGCAATTGAAATAAGTAGGTCATTTCGTGTTGGTGTAGAATAAATATTTGGAAAACGCGACAATTGTCCACATTGGCGCACGAGAGGCTAAATTAGGACAATGCACAATATACTCGGTAGTGTCAATTGATACCTCACATGAACAGCTGATCAGTGGTCATGCACTGTTTCACTGTGACCCTGTTTGAACAAGGTAAAGGTTTATCAATTAACAAAAGATGTCACTTGCTCATGGGCTTAACTGCTGGTTGGAACCTGCACCTTAATTTGCATACTTTTTTCCTTCTTTTCTGATCCTCTTGTCTCTCCTTTCTATTTCAGATCTTGTACGATCATCACGCTGGTGAGCACATTGTGCAATGTCTGAGCAACTTCTATCAGAGATCACAAATGTCCATCGGTTTTCTGTGTTTCGCAATGGCCTTAATTGGGTTTATGCTACTGATATACACATGTGCAAGGTACATGATATTCAAACGTCAAGAGGCGTCACACGTTAATTTGCCGACAAACGAAACCGAAGATCATGACGAACGCCTGAAAAAGTATGATTGGACGCACGAGAGGGCTTTCGCTCCATCACAACGGCCAGTTTAAGGTTGCTAGTGCCCGTTGCATCAGAATATCATCAATGCAGTAGAATCTGCCGTCTTGCTGCATGTTTTTGAGTCGTACAAAATAAAGAGTTCACTGTAGAATTATACTAAATGTAATCAATTGAAAAATATTCCCAGCCATTAATTTTGGTTTTCAATATTGCTCATTTTGTTCGAAATTGAACATGAAATAAGAGTTTGAATTTTACTGGCCTACTGAACAGATGATATTACACTGTGCGGACAGCCCCAATTCTAACACAGATTGTTAATAATGTCCTGATGATGTTATTTAGATATTCTACCATCAAGTTAATAAGTAATATAATGAAGATGATCATCAACACTATTTTAATGTGGTGTAGATCTTCTAAATACCCAATTTAGGCTAAATATATAAGAATTAAATTTGCTCTCAATATTGATAAACTGATTTCTGTAACTCTTGGTAAAAAAATTAATAGTCACCATACTAGTTTGGTTGACTTAAACTGTCATGGCTCATTAATTTTTGCCACCTTGGTTGCCTTATGTGTTGTGGGTGGATCATACTTCTGCAGGGATAGAATAAAAAAGAAGAGTGCAATTAAGTCAACCAGTTTTACTCTTGTGACAAATGCTGAATGCTACCCATTCAGTGTTCTTAAAGCTGGACTTCAATGACGTTGGATTTCTATAAAACGGAGGAGAAAGCATTCCTTCTTCTGTCTTGAGGAGAGAAACCAAGCAAATGTGTCATCCTGTCGCTTAGTCCCACAGGGCTAGCAAAGTGGTATTTTGTAATTAAAAACGGTTAAAAGATGTAATACAATTCATAAATCGGATGCAAAAATTTAAAAACAAATGTGAAATTTGCTTTTCATTCGTTGCAAAATCAATTGTAAAACAAAAAGATAGTCGTTAAATTCCTACTGTAGCATTTGTTCTTTTTCTATTTCTATTTGTACTGTTTACTATTTAACTATTTATGTGCTAAAAAGCAAAGAGTGAAATTCTACTGTCCCAAAAACAAAACAATTGAGCTAAACGAATGGACTGAAGACGGTGTCATGACAGGGGGTGTGACGGCAATAAGTAGGTTACAGGTAATTTACATAACAATGGCAGGGGCGGATCCAGGATTTTCCGTTGGGGGGCGCCTGGCCCGTTGGGAGGGGCCACCCCCTATTTTCGCCCAAAATTTAGCGGAAAGTGCATGAAAACAAAAAAAATTTGGGCCGTTGGGGGGGTGCACACTGGCGGTACCCCCCCTAGATCCGCCAATGAATGGGTGGATTACAGACAATTGAATTGCTTATAGCTATGTGCAAAAGCTGAATTTGGAATTTGGATAGCAATCCTGAAATATCAGAC
>JBCAUI010242746.1:0-16296 GCA_038406195.1 Haplosyllis anthogorgicola
TTTAGGGTCACAATTCACACTTTGCCTTGCACTTGGATGATTCTTTTGTGTTGTGTCCAGGTCATGCATTTGTTTACGTTTTGGTTCAGGGCATTAAGGTTGATAAAATAGGAGTCAGCACTTCCTGGGTAGGAATCCGTAAATAAAAGGCAGTATTAATACGGGACATTTCTGGCTTGTGCACACACACACTGCATATGGGTGTCAGCAGGCAGTCAGCTAATGTTCCCAAACATTGATAGAAGCTTCATTTCCGAAAAGCACTCGTAAATCGAAAAAAAACCAATTTGATACTAATAAATCTTTGCAATAAAGATATTTAGGTCCATCTTGGACACCAAATAGAAATTAAGTAATATTTGGTTGATTGGCTGGTGATTGGTGAATGGACAGAGGGCATCCCCTGGTGTACAACAGAGGGCATCCCCTGGTGTACAACTCCTCCAGTCATATCCCACAGAAATAACAACCACCGTCCAATTAACCCGCTTTTCTTTTCCTGCTAGGGAGATTAAGCGCCACGTTTTTACGTCACAACATGCATCACGCAAGTTCTACCTGAATAGCAAACGTAACGTCGTGCAATTAGGTCTATTACGTTAAGTTTGCTGTTTCGGTGGAGCCTGGTGGTATCATCTCAGAGGGTGAAATGTCTCTTCAACAAGTGCTTGTTTGCGGTACAGGTCGAAAGGGCGGTCATCTTGTGCGAAAACAGGGCTAGACTGTGCTGCCACTTCCACCCGCCTAAACATGCTTATACATGAACCAAAACGACAATCCATAAACCTATCACACAAAATAGTACAGATAGTCCTGAAAAGTTCTAGTGAAAGTCACAACATGGAATTCTATTGTGGCAAAATTATTTCAGGAGCTCGATTTTCTTCTCATAGCACCCTTGTCACAACCAAAAGACTTTCATAGATGCACGTATTTAAACGGGAGAACTCGATCCTTGACCTCGCTATTGAATCCATTATATTGCGTGTAGTCTCTTCTCCTAAAATCGGATCCTGAGAAGGTTCTGAAACAAAAACCTGACTGAGACTCAGCCAGCTCCATTTCTTTTAAGTTTTGTTGGACCAGGGTACATTTGTGTACCCCTGTTTTGGACTTCGTGTGATCTTCCCTGTGGGTTTTAAATCCAGGGTGGATCTCTCACCTGCACTCTTACTTGCTTGCGTGCAGTGATCCCGAGGATCACGCCTGGTACGATACCTGCCTTTTTCACCAATAGAAGTGTACACTGTATAAGTGTGTGTACGGCATGGTAGCCAGTTCAAATTTGCTAATCTATCAGACACCAGCTCAAGACAGTTGTTTTATTTGGGATCATGATCATAACGCTGCTATTTGAAATTCTCCATATCGAAGTCCATATCAAAAGTTCGTATGGGTTTTTTTCTGATTTACAACGTTTGAAAATTGCAGTGATCAATGTGAATTTTTCAAAGGAAATTCGACTATATTGAAGAACTGTGTATCAAAAATGAAATGAAACCCTTGCAGGATTTAGAGGAGACAGTTTTATACCATGAACCTTTTAAATACAGTAGATTCCTTTTTCAGCGGCCAACAGTCTTTTTTTTCAATCAAAAATGAAAAAATGGGAAAAAAATGAGGTAAGAGAATTACCATGGCCGTAAATGAGAGGTGGCCTTAGAAAGTGTCATGGTTGACCTTCTGTGTAAGCTTTACAACAACTTCAGAGTCGCATATCAGGTATGACCGTAAAAGACATGAATTATAAAGAGACTACAATGAAAAATGGCCGTATATGAGGGGTCAAAAGAATGACCGCAAAGGCGGGAATCTACTGTACAGTTATCAACGGATGCTATCAAATACAAAAGTCAAAAGTTTTTTTTACCACCGCCTTTATTTCATGATTAAAGTTTATAACATAAAGAATATGGCTTTGTTGTTTAGCAAACTTGTGCGCAGATTTTTCTTAGCCAAGAAATGTCATTGCAGTAAACATCGTGTGAAGAGCAAATCCTGAAATTCCTATCAGTTTTGAAACAATAGCGCATCTCAAGCACAGCATGGAATTCATTTGCTTCATCTTTTATTCCACATATTAAACATTTAATAGGAATTTCAGGATTTGAATGCCTTCTCGGACAAGCAGTTTATTTGTTTCAGACAGACACTCTCTGAATATAGTTAAATACAGAGAAAAAACAGACTAAGTTCGCATGAGGCAGCATTTCTCTTCACAGAGCATTCTGCTCACACAATGTCTACTGTATTTCCAATATTGAAGTTAGTTTTACTGATACATTATACATGTAATATGGCTTAATGAGGACACACATGATTACAATAATCAAGGCAATTGTTGAATATAATGTTTGTATTAATATACCATCACCCTCAAGACATGTATTTTCTTATACGTTTCTAATGAAAAAACTGTGTATCACACACATAAAATAGACACAAAGTTTTTGTTAAACACAAGTTTTTTTCTGTCCATGTCAACTGTGTTTTCAATATAAGTTCTTAGTTTTACTGATACTCATTATGCAAAAATAATACAAACTTCAACGTACAACTTACGTGGCCAATGAATGTTATTTTCCAATACAGTAGACCTTCCTTTCGGCGACCATCCAATTTTGGGAAAAAAGTGGTCGCCAATGGGGTGCGTTACAGAACACCCAATATAGGGATTTCGCACTAGAAGATGCTGCCCTCTATGCTTGCTCTTTTGGCCAACAATGGGGATTCTCGATTCGCGACAGATATTAGGACCGCGTTCCTTCAAAAACAAATACATTGGGTGTTCTCTATTGGCTGGTCTTGCAAAAGAGGGTTATTGTCTGTGTAATTTAATGGGTTTCATTCAAAGTTTTATGGCCTTGCAAAGAGAGGTTGGTCGTGCAAAAGAAGGTCCGCCCAAAGGAAGTTTCACTGTATTCAGTTCAGTTTTCTGGATACATGTGCATATAATGTAGCTTAATTAGGACATACAAGACTACAATGATCACGGCATTTGTTAAATATTGTATGTATGTATCAATTTATCGCCTTTTACGTATGTTTTCTTCAATATCGTATATTTCTTGAATATTTTCTTAAATATCGTAAGTATCAATATATCACATTTTCCTGAATAAGAATACCGTAACACGAATACTTCATATTTCACAGAAAAAATTCATACGAACTGACACATGATGGTACTCCCTTGCTTTCAAATACATACGTTTTCTATCTTACAAACATTACTGATGAAAAACATATTCATTTCGTATTACAAAATTATCAATCGATTTTCATTTGAGCTATATGCCGAGAAATATAGTATCCACACCACCTAACTGATTTCCAATTTTCCCAAACACAAAGTCTAAAGATCAGTAATTAGGCCCCGTTTAATTTGTCTCATAGCATTCAGAGCCAGTGGACGTGTTTCATAAGTTAGGAACCATTTTAGTCATAGTACTAGTGTTCATAGTCTGCCTTGGATTTAAATTGTTACGAACCCTTGTCACGCTATAACGTCCAGAAGAGTTGTGGAGATCAGAGGTCCGTAACAGCTTAGAAACTGATGCCATCTTCTAGGCCACAGGATGGCCTGTTTACATCTGAACCGGAAACAGCATGTGCTTGTTTTTACTACACAGGTGCATCAGCCTAACCAAAATGTTCGCTGTTTCAGACTAATTATCATGATTAAAGATGGCTAGTTAGTAGACCCAGTAGGTCGAAAGTAGGCTATCGAGACCACTAAAATTCAGTCGTCGACTAGTCAAGCATCATCAGTCGACAATGATCGACTAGTCGAATCTGTCAATTTTTATGTGACATGGTGTCAATTACATCAAAAGTTGATATCATTTTTATAGTTCTTTGACCGGACGCAAAGCTTATACTATGATATGAAAATTACATGTAATGTCCTTAGCAAAATCCTGGCTTTCATCAAACTGAAAAGACCAACGCATGACGACTACTCGACTACCAATATAATTTTTGGACTAGTATTTGAAACTCAACTAGTCGACTATTCCAGCTAGTTGTCACAACTCTAGTCATTTCCCCCAATTTACTACGACTATTTACCAGAACTGTCTACAATTTTGCAAGTGAAAAATACTTCCTAAATCGGTTTGTCACACCAGGGATCCTGGTCATCATGACCTTGTTATGAAAGTAGGCCACAATAAGTAGGTCATAGATGTCGGTCAAGTTCAAGTTCATATGGCATCCAGTTCTGTTGCAAGTCAGTCAATTATCACACTTGTGCACACATACTCTGGCAGCCAGCCAACTCCAAGTATCTGTCATATATTCAAGACAGAATGTAGAACATTACACATTGACTCACTGAGAGCGGAACACATTCACTCACGGACTCAGGTTTACCGTTTTGTAGATTCATGCGAACAAGCGAGAAAGCATTAAGCAAGTTTACAGCTTTACAGCTTTGTTGATGCTTTTGTTACAAATCTACCTTTACTTTGTAATGATCTTCTATGTCTGTCTTGATGTCATTTCTATCATATTGAGACCATTCCGGTGGAATCTTTGCTTTCTTTGCTTTGTAATACTCGGCAAATTTGTCATTGTATCGAGCAAGCACCCATTTCCAGTATTTCTCTGCATCTGGATGGGGATCTCCTCGGATGGTCCAATCTGGATAAACCTTTGTGTATTCCTTGTACAGGACTGATTCCACAGATCCATCACTTTTATGATGCCAAAAGTCCTGAATTGATGCTAAATGAATACGACAATCTTCAACAAGGAGTTCCTGCTTCTCTCCTTTGGCATGTTTTGTCCAGGCGCAGCCTCCTAATCCCTGAGGTCGATGTAAGGTGGCTGAATGGGGTCCACCCTTTTTTCCACCAGTATGGATGTCACAAGGAACTTTGCAGAAAGGACATCTTTTGGTACAGCCGACCACCTCATCAAAGATAAACTCTACCCAATTTTTCTCGTCCTTCTCCAGCTTCTTTGTCACGTCCCATTTGTTGATTTCGTCTTTAATCTGCTTCTCTATTGGCCCCGTGAGCTGCCCAATAACAATGCTTCCAAACTGCTGTTTGTCCGCGACTTCCAGAAGGTCTGCTGAAGCTAATGTAGACGGTAGGCTCAGATCCGTTAGATTGGAGAAGAGAGTGGAAATAAAGTCAGCGTCGTCACAAGATCCTTCAGCTGTGGCTGTGACAGCTTCCGAAATCTCATTTATAATTTTACTCAGTTTCTCATGTGCAAGTTTGTGAAGACGATCTTTCTTCGTTAAACACGCAATGCTTGTTACCTTAAGTTTTTCCTTCACAACTGTCTCATAACGTGTGATGTACTCCAAGTACTTATCAAAGTCATCTTCTTTGAACAAATCACCATAATATCAACCTGCAAACGTCTCAGGTCTCTAAATATCTCGCCTTCAGTAAAGAGAACATTATTGGTAAGTCTCTCTTCAACATTCAACACGACCACATGTCTAAGAACTGTATCACAAAATGTAGTGGCAGAATCTCCTTCTTTCATTAGACTCATGAAGGAAGCCCTGTATCCATTTCTTTTCTTCTCTAATAGAGCCCTTGGAGAACTTCTGGCACGGTACATATTGTGCAGTTCAGTGAATCCCTCAATCGCAAGATTTTCAGTGTACATCATCAAGTCAACTTGATAATCTATAGTGGCTTCTGGTATTTCACCAATTTTCCTGTGAATTTCTTCAAATAGGACATCGGCGTGAGTTTTGACATTGTGTGAGGAGAATGCCTTTAGGAAAAGCCTTTTTATTCACATGAGAAAGACATTATCTTCACACGGTTAAATATACAGAAAAAAGACATTTTTGTCAAACAAACAACGTTAGTTTATTAGTTTAGTTCTTATTCAGTTTTACTGATACAATATGTAAAAATAATACAAAATTATGCGTAGAACTTTCTTAGAATAAAGATGTTACAGAGGATGGAATTCCTATCAGTTTTGGAACCATTTCAGTCCAAGGGCATAGTGTAGAATTCTTTTGTTTACTCTTGTTCTGTGCATTGCTAAGTTACTAAATTGATAGAAATTTCAGGAGCTGTTCAAGTTGGGTTTACCGATACACAAACTGAATGAAACTGTCATTTGAAAATGATATCACTTCCTTGCTATAAACACAAGTGTTTTCTATCTTATGAACATTACTTATGAAATACAAATTCATTTCGTATCATATGGGCAGGGCACATTAATCACTAATGGAGTTTTTACCCACACATCAACCAAGGAAATTTTCACAATAGAATCTCCCCTTTCTTTATGAACTCTGTGTGACATAGTATTGTTTAAAATGTTTACATCTCATTAATCCATTTTAACTCTTTCTGGTTCAGTATTTTTGTGTAAAAAAGTACACTTTTACCAGTTTTCAGCCCACACCATTTTCCAAGAGCTGGCTATGACCCTAATAATTGGTTTGTCACACTAAGAATCCGAAATATCTGTTTACATTTTTTTACATGCAATTTTTTCATACTGTCAATCAACCAATCAACATTTTAACATTGTAAAACATGTGAATAATGTTCACATCCTCAACGGGACAACTCAATTGAATGTCAATCCATTAACATCCATTTTACCACGTGTGTGCTGTCACACAATAGAAAAAGTGTGTGTTATTCATCGTTATCAGCACACTTTTTCTAGTGTGACTGCACAGCATGTAGTATAAGTGAGATATACCACGAAAAAGTGTTGAATATTAGGCACCCTCTCTAATGCTTGGGCACCTCATAATCAACACTTTTTCGTGGTATAACCATTACATCACTTTATCTATTATCTACATGAAGGTTTGAGTAACAGGGTCTGAGTTTCATGAAAAGTATTATCGTAAATATTTGACGTCAAAAACATTTTTCTTTTACTTGTTGACGTTGTGTTTCACTGAGAGCAATTGGGGCAATGTGAATGTGGAAATCAGAAAATAGTAAAAACATAGCAGTAAGCAAACTGTACTTATATTCAAGCGACCAAGCGCGAAAGCATGAAGCAAGTTCTATCGTTTAATAGCTTTGTTGATGCTATTATTACAAATCTACCTTTACTTTGTAATGTTCTTCTATGTCTTTCTTGATGTCGTCGCTTGTATATTGATGCCATTCTGGTGGAAAATCTGCTTTCCTTGCTTTGTAATACTCAGCCAACTCTTCATTGTATTGAGCGAACACATATTTCCAGTATTTCTCTGCATCTGGATGCGGATCTCCTCGGATTGTCCAATCTGGATGAGCCCTTCTGTATTCCTTGTATGGGACCCATTTCACAGATCCATCACTTTCGCAGTGCTGAAATTTCTGATCTGATGCTATATCAATATGACAATCCTCAACAACCAGTTTCTGACTAATTACATTCGTAATGCATCCTAATCCTTGAGGTCTATGTAAGGTGGCTGAATGGCTTCCACTCTTTTTCCCACCGGCATGGATGTCACATGGAACTCTGCAGAACGGACATCTTTCCGTACAGCCGACCACCTCATCAAAGATAAACTCTTCCCATTTTCTCTCCTCTAGTTTCTTTTTCACGTCCCATTTGTTGATTTTCTCTTCAATCTGCTCTTTTATTGGTCCTACAACTTTATCAATAACAATGGCTCCAAACTGCTGTTTGTCCGTGACTTCCAGAAGGTCTGCTGAAGCTAAGGTAGCATATGGTAGCCTCAGGTGCATCAGATTAGAGAAGAGAGTGGAAATAAAGTCAGCGTCGTTACAAGGGCCTTCAGCTGTAGTTGTGACAGCTTCTGTAATCTCATCTATAATCTTACTAACTTTCTCATGGGCAAGTTTGTGAAGGCGATCTTTTTCCCTTAAACACTCAGTGCTTGTCAGGATAAGTTTTTCCTTCACAACTGTTTCATAATATTTGATGTACCGCAAGTACTTGTTAAAGTCATCTTCTTTGTACAAATCCACCATAATCGAAGACTGCAAACCTCTCAGGTCTCTGAATATCTCGCCTCCATATTTGCGAACTTCAGTAAAGATAGTATCTGTAGTAAGTCTCTCATCAACATTCAACGTGACCACATCTCTAAGAATTGAATTACAAAATGTGGTGGCAGAATCTCCTTCTTTCATTAGACTCATGAACGAATTATAGTATCCTTTTCTCTTCTTCTCTAACAGAGCTCTCGGAGAACTCCTGGCACGGTACAAATTGTGCAATTCAGTGAATCCCTCAACCGCAAGATTTTCTATGTACATCATCAAGTCAACTTGATAATCTATAGTGGCTTCTGGTATTTCGCCAGTTTTCCTGTAAATTTTTTCAAATAGGACATCGGCGTCAGTTTTGACAAATTTTTTACCTTCAGTTGGTGAAGTGTAATGACTCTTAGTTGATCTTATGATGTTTTTGGACTTTTGCTGAAGACAGGACTTCGCTTCATTTTTGTTGCTATAAAATTTCTCCTTAAAGCCTGTTTTCACATGTTTTTTATGCACTACAAATCCCAGTCTCTCTTCATATGTAGAATATTCATTTGGCATGAGTAGATTGTAAACAATTTCATCTATCATCTGGTTTGTAGATTTTCTAGAATGCCATGGGACACTGTCAACTGCAAGCTTCTTAATGTGAATCAGTAGGTCGACTTTATACTTTATCGTCGTTTCAAATCTATTATCTTCAGTTTGCCCTATCAACTGAAGAACAGTTTTAATTAACTCTGTAGGATCCATAGTCTGAAATTTGTTTTCTGCCCCTGGTTTTCTGTAATATTCAGCCGTTGTACGTATAATTCCTTTTGACACTTCATGCAGACGATTCATGTCATCTTCATTTAGACTTGTTTGGAGCCATCTTTTCTTTGCCATGTGGTGTTTTTCAACAAGAAAACCTGTGTTTTTTGCTCTTGCTCTGTACATGTAATTATTTGTTCCCAGACGGTCTAACACCAAGTTTTCAGTTGTTGCTCTGATGTTTATGTCTTTATCCTCACACTGCACATCCTCCATGATATCCGCAGTTTCGTTAGCCCAGAGACGATTAAAAATTTGTTCCATTTCAGCTTTAGTCATATTTTCAGTCTTTTCCTTCCTAACAACCTCTTTGACCTTCTTTTTCAGCCTTGTGTCCATATCCACATTCATCTTGTTAATTTGTACGTTTGCCTTCAGCGTGGTTTTCAGAGTATTCAGTGATGTTTTTGCTTCTTCTTCAAGTGTTTCTTCCAGCTGCTTTATGTCATCCATAAATTCTTTCTCGTTGTCGGCTATTAAGTGTCTGTTCCTAACGTCTCTACTACATGGTACTTTTAGGGTGCATTCCTGTCCATTACATACGAAGTAGTGCTTAATATCTTCTCTTTCGTCATGAACAGAAGTTGCTATCTCCCTGTTAGCAACACCCTTGGCTTCATCGATCAAATAATCTATACGATCATGTACTGTGTTCTGGTCTTTGTGTTCTTGTACCTTCTTCTCAATTGTAATTTTCTGCTCTTCAATCTGGTTTCTGATCTTTGTTTTTATTTCCCATTGTTTGTTATTAAACACATATGTTAGTTGCTGATGAGTTTCTATGGCCAGAACATTTTTGAAGCTGAACACGAAATTCTCTTTTTTAATGACATCCCATATCTCATCGAGCCTCTCTGCTGAATCTCTCAATGTAGATAGGCTCTTTGTCTCGGTAATATCTTTAATCCTTCGAACTATCTCGTTCTTCAGTTGCTGCATCGTATACGAGTAGTTCACATTGACTTTCCCCATCGGTTCAGATCCATCCCACAGACCTGGAACGAATGTGTTGTCCTTGGTTTTATCATAACGTAGTACATCTGTGAACTCTTTGTACTTGTCATTTTGTTCAACGTCTATTGCAGCTGCCCGTGTTTTCTCGTCTAATGTTGCAACAAAATCACTGATTTCATTTAGATTTTTTATTTTCGCATCTTGAGACCCCATATTTTGGTGCACAAATTGACAGCCTTGCAATTCACCAACCTTCTTCATACGGAAGAACACGTGGATGGCAATAGGCAGTACGTCCTCCATTTCTTTGCCCTCACCCTTGATCACAACCAGTGTTAGGTCAGACTGACCAAGGACAAATGTGGCTAGTTCATTGTCATACTCAGATCTGTTTGTCAATCTTCTTGCCATTAGTCCTTCAGAATCTATGACCAGAATGTATTCACAATTCAGTGTTTTTCTGAATTCTTCTTCTATCTTTACCAGTTGTATGTAGGCACCTCGGGTACACCTGCCACTGCTCACTGGGAAATGGAGACCAAATACTGTGTTGAGGATTGTGGACTTGCCACAACTCTGAGCTCCTAAAATGGCCATTTTAAAGACGCGAGCCTTGTGACTGTTTTCAATCTTCTTCAATACTGCATTCAGCCATACAACTGGTACGTAGATGGCATCACCGTCCATAATTTCAATCGCCGTTCCGTCAAGAAATATTTCAGATACAATGACTGCCAAAGCATCCATGATATCAGCTAACTCCTTGCGAAGTCTTTCCGTCTGAGTTTGTGTCTTCAGTGAATCAACGTTTTCATACATCAGAGCCAGTTCTCTAAAAAAGTGTTCCAAACCAAATGAAGCGTAGGTCAGCTGTCTATCTAATCTTTCTAATTCCGCTTGTTTACCTTTGACTTCAGATGTCAAATGATTTATTTCCTCTCCCTGTTGCCCCTTTTTCTTTGATTCCTTAATTAGTTTAGATATTTCCTCAAGTTCCAAGCGACTTTGTTCATATGTTTTGTACAGGGGTTGCATTATCTCTTCCGATCTTTTGTCCAACCCCAGCTTAAGACAATGTAAGAAGTACCTCCTGTCTGTCGAATCCAGATTCAAAAGGTGTTCGAGGAAGTTCATAAAGGTGTCTGATACTGGTTTGTGAAGTTGTTTTAACCTCAGTTTCTGTTTATTTTCTTCAATACCCCGTACATAATCTTGTAGACTTTGGTTTGGTTTCTTCTCCTTTTGTCGACATATTTCCTTGTCGTATTTTGCCATCTGTTCCCTGAAACCTAAATCTGATTGACAAGGAAGTATTTTCTTTTTTGCTTTCCCAAGTTTTTCTTTGTTGAGTTCATCAATGTCCTTCAAGATTTTCATTGCTGCCTCTTCTCCTTGGCGACATCGAAAATCATCAACCTCCATGCCATCATCAGCCTTCAATTCAGTGAGAAGTCTTGATACTGACATGTGTTTGTTCTCTTCCACATTATTCAGTGACTCCTTCAGACTTCTTGTGATCATATTAAAATTGCTGTCATCCTGGCGTCCAGAAATTAACTGATCATTAGTCATTTTCAGTCTATCTTGAAATTGCTTGGAAGTTTTTTCAATTGATTTTCCTTCTCCCTCCTTATGTAATACAACTAATATCAGCTTCTTCAAATCATTTCCTCTTATCTTTATGAAGTCAAATACTTCCTTGTCAAGTTTTTCTGTAAAAATATATGTTGCTGAAGAAATCTTGATGAGTTTGTTACTAATGGCAGGGTGTTTTAAGGCATTACCACGCAGATTTGTGAATGTTACTGCTTTATTGAATTTATTGTCTTCTTGTCCACCAGGCAAGTACCACGCCAGTTCCACCATTCCTTCTGAGATCAATTGTTTGTAGTTGCCACCAGCCAATCCTTGATGCCAAAATGTCTGCTGTTGAGGACTCAGGAACTCATTGATCAGCTTTGATTTCCATGATGTCTCCTTGCCTAAGCTAATGCACGATACCAGAGGTGTTTCCACATCCACCAGTGTTTTATGCAGAACAGTATCCTTAATTGTGTATGTTCTTGATATACCTTTAAGACACCAATGCAGGATCCAGCTCTTTGGATCTGAGGTAGGATATGGTGCTGGTAGTATGAGTGGTATGGCGTATTGATTCTTCAACATTTTATCTGCCAGTTCTTGTCTCAGGAAGTCATCAGCACATAGGAAGATTATGTAGATCAGATCTAAGGGATGCATTTCTTGTAAAGTGGTTTCTATGGGTGATTCCTCATCACACCCAGTTTCTTTCATCTCATCTTTCCAGTCCTCAAAAAATTCTAACTTTGAGAAATCGATATCATTGTCATTTTCAGTATTCTCTGTGTTCTTCGTTTTACCTGACTTCTTCTCCACTTTTTCAACAATCACACTATTATCCCTTGTGTTGCTGTCAAGGCCTATGATGTGTTTGATGAAATACCAGGGGAGCTCTTTAAATTTCACTGCAGTATGACTGAACTTTTGGAGGACATCTGACCTTAACATTGTCACATCTTCATATTTGAGTTTTTGTGGATAGTACTTGGTCATTTCCAGTTTTTTAATTAGTTCCAGTACTCGTTCTGCACAGTTGTGTGGAACATCTTGAGGCAATGACTCATCATGATGTTTGAGCGGCTGTTTTGGCATCGTGAATTGAAACTTGACACTCAGTTTCTGCCCTAGCCTTTCTAAGTTGATCTTTGTTTTATCCCCATGAAGATGATGTTGTATTTTATCTTCAAATTCCTTGGTATTTTTAGTGGCTTTTGCCGTGTTCCAAGCTTCTTTAAGTTCAATATCTATCTCTTCCATCTCATCTATCATGTATTGTACTGTCTGCAGTTTCTGAGGGTTGTCAAGCGCCAGATCCAAGACGTAAGCTTTCTTTTGCCTCGAATTATCAAGCAGTTGGAATTCTGACAGGTGCTTATTAAGTAGATCCGAAAAATCTTCCAGATTCTTCTTATCAACAGGATGCTCAAATATGAAGCTTCTGAAACTGAATCCGGAGCGATTCAATAAACATATACAAACCAGGAATTCCTCAGTTACTTTGCTGTCAGTCTTCCACTCTAACAGAAACGCCTCCAATCTTCGACTCAACATCTTTGCGTCACAGTACTGATCAACTGTTGATTCTTTAAGAACCTTGGGTAGATCAGAAAATGTTGTTATCTCCAAAGGAGTGATATCCTCATCGATGACAATCTCTGATAGCGCCTGTTTGATGGACTCAATATTAGGGAAGTGTCTTAGACTTATATTATCAATGGGATCAAGAATGCTCCTCAGTGAATCGAAAATCTTTGTGACCTCCAAAGAATTTGGTCCCCTTTCTCCTTGCACTGCTGTAGAAATTTTCTTTTGTACTTCTGGCGAATATAAAATTTCATTTTGCCAATCAGTTGGGTTCACGTCAGAATCGTTCCTGATACTTTCCAACTCCTTCATGCAATCCACCATGGTAGTCTCATCCGAGTTTTTGTACCTCTGAAGCCAGATGTCACGACGATCTCGTAGTGCATCCAGAGATTTGTAAGTAGATATATTTTTTGTCAAGGTGCTAAACTCTTCTTTCATGGCATCTGCAAGAAGTACAGGATTTTCGTAGCCATCTTCCTGGTGACTTAAAATTTCCCATATTGGCTTTGGTGCTGACTTTCTTCTGACAATTCTGAAGAGACTGCTAAACTCCACCAGACCAGTTCTCCATTTGTCTTTATCACTGAGTTCAGGGGGACCTCCCAACTTGCATAAAGTCACCTTTGTATTATACGTCTCCTTATTATGGTACTTGCCTTTGGTCTCACCATAGACTTTTTCAGCACTAAAGGTAGTACCTGCTTTTGCTCCAAATCCACCCATTGAGAATCCAATGCTCATTGATGTTTCTGATGCTTCTGAAACAACATCCGAGACTTTTTCTTTATCTTCTTCTTTAAATCCTTGGCACGTGGCTTTACTCATCAGGATTCCTCCAAAGTCAATGACCCCATGATTCACATGAGAACCGAATCTCTCGAAGAATGGCAGGAAGTGACCCTTTGACTTGTAGTTCAGTGGTTTAATAGTTTCTTCTATCTTCTTCAACTCATCCACTGCCTCTTCTGTAAGAGATAAGTACTTGGGTTCCAGGTCAACAGAATCTACCGGAACAATATGCTTTGTTACCACTGATATAAAGCTTTCTTCTTTCATTTGACTTTTTTCTTCTTCATGTTCTTTGCTTTTGCTTCTTGAGTGACCAGCTTCAACACTTACTCCATAGTAACTTACACCTCCAGTACCACCTTTAGTTGATGAAGACTTATCCAGATTGTTCTCAAAATCTTGAGTAGTTTCCTGAGAGGTAAATTTTGCTGTTGAGGATTCTGCCAGGGAAACAGGACCTTTGAATACCAGACTGTCTGAAACCTGCAGTACCCTTTCCCTATCTTTGAGTAGTTCATCAATGTCATTAATCCGATATATCCCTTTACATAGGGTTCCACCTTGAACATTTCTCACCGTGTCAGATGCTGTCCAGTTTTCTCTAACTTTAATCTCTGTACCTCCTCCAAAGTTAATCCCCTTTATTCTTCCCTCTCCCACACCTATTTGGTTTGAAGATTTTCCAAAACCCTCTGGTGCATTTTTGTTGTGCTCCTTTAAACCAGACTGGGCTGTTCCCTCCACTTTTTGGTTTCTATCATCAACTGTTTTCTGGGCATCTTTTCTTGCAGCCTCCGCTTTCTCAGCTTGCTTTTCTCTTTTATTCTTCTTTTCTTCCTTTTTCTCTTTTTCTTCTTTTTCTTCTGCTTTCTTTTTCTTTTCTGCATTTTCTTCGTCTGTTTTTCTCTTTTCTTCTGCCTTTTCCTCCTCTTTTGTCTTCTTTTCTGCTTCTGTGAAAACATTTGTCATTTTGTCCATAACAGCCTTGAGTGCTGATATCTCTATCTCATCTCTACCTGAGTTTTCCAAGAATTCTTGAATTTGTAGTATTCTAACCCGCCTAATGTTTTTAATTTTGAGCTTATCTTTTATTTCTTTTATCCAATAATCATCATCATCTAATCCTTCTTCTTTAAGAGCTTTGCGAAATTCTTCTTCAAAGTCTCTTTCCTTTTCTTTTGTTTTTTTCAACTCAGCCATTTCCTCTTCTTTTGACTCAACTGTGGTTAGTTGGTAAGTGCACACGTTACAAGGATGCAGAAAAGTACTGTTTTACTAAATCAACAGCGAGGTTAATTAAAGTTAACAAAAGCAGACCGAACTGCGTTAGTCATCCATGCAAATGATTAAACAATGATAGTGACTTATGAAACACTGTCAGCACAGTACAAAGATACCTAGACCGTCATACTGCAAGCTGTATTTTAAATGCTTAAGATGTTAAAGTTAACTCATTAATTATTCAAAGTTTTTGTTCTCGCCACATCTCAAAAACAAACAAATTGAACCCAGAAACACAACACCACGCTGTCATTATATTTAATGTATGCCAAATAATAAAGTTTCAAGGTTATTTCAAAGATTATACAAAAATAAACTAAGCTGCAAACTACATGTTGTTGTTTGACCAACATACGTGTTAGTAAAAAAACTTGAGACCTTGTTATTCAAACCTTCACAACCGAACTCTGTTTGTCTTAAACCTCAATGCTCATCAACAAATACAATTCACATTCATTTGAGAAAAAAGCTGTAAAAATTTCGATGGTTAACAATAATACAGATAGAAAGCATGTCACAATAGAAAAAGGTACGCAATTTTACAAAGTAGTATTCTGAATAAGTATCATACGGTGATGCACAAACTTTTTATCAATGCAGGCTTCAGGGGAAAAAGTTGTTTAAGTGTGTCCGTTGTCCGTCTTCGTTCTCTTTCTTCTTTTTGGCATTTTTTATGTTGGCAAGGTAGAAAGCAATGTGCTTACTCGTTTTCGCGTTTCCTGTCTTCTTTAACAGTCTCGGTGCTCTGCAAAAGAAGAACAAATCATTAAATTAAAAAATCAAATATTTGTACAGCTCAAACAATGCCGACCAAGGAAATGATTAACTGTGAAAACGAACCACTCCGGTTTCAAAACCCCCATGGGGTGGGTCACAAGTAGTGCACAAGGGTAATCAGTGGCCCCTAAAATAGACCCTGGTCCAACAATTTTTTTTTTAAAAAGCGTGAAACGAGAGATAACTCAACGGTGTACAGAGCTTCATGCCCTATTGGTCCAACATTTCAAACTCTAGTCTGTCCAGTATGTTGGGATGGCCTCTAGTCCATCCATCATGTTGGCTTGACTCCAGTCAGTCCCACCTGCAGTGGGGTGGGATGGAGGATACTCTAGTCCAAGTGACATGTTTTACTTGACTGTCATGTCATGTGGTTTCCATTCTTTGCCTTGCCTGTGAGGCGTGTGATTGATATTTTAACACAATAGAACAACAGATGAATCAAATATTTGTGATGAAGACTTTATTTCTCTCTCTGTTATACTGTGCACGACAGCAAATCTCTCAACTCTCACTAGAAACCCTGTGAGGACAAATATAAGCAATTATATCTTAAACATTCCAA
>JBCAUI010242857.1:0-16295 GCA_038406195.1 Haplosyllis anthogorgicola
TTCAAAAATTATATTGATGCCACCTATATTCCTAGCTTGGCAGCCATATTTGTGTTTTTTACAAATCACAATGTTGAGATTTGATCTTAGACACTTATTTTTATCCATGGGGTATTGTGACATTTGTTGTCTTAGTTTTTGATAATGCCAAATGAGCTCAGGTCCATTTTGGACCTATTTTTCTACTGACCTGACACCGTACAGTGAAAAGGACATGGAGTAAGTCTCTTTAGCTTTAGGGTGTCCTCCAGTTACCAACAAATCCTGCGAGAGGAGAAAAAGTTGTGTATACATTGTGTGATGTAACATTTTGTAGATTTACACAGTCAGCTTTACAATGCACTTCGATTACTTTGGCCTTAGTGGTTGCCTTGAACCTAGTACTTTTTATTCATGCTATCAGCTGAGCAAAATTTGTCATGTACTTAACCTAGAAATGAATGACATTTTGTAACATTCCTTCGGTCCATTCAAATATATCGTTTTGGAGATCTTCAAAGTGTATAAAAGGTCAATATTGCATTTTTATGTATGAATAGCAATTTAAATTATACCTTGACAGATTCAGGGTCAATTGTAGCAACCATAGGCTTGTGGAAGATAAAGACTACAATAGTCCTGCCGTACTTTTCAGCCCTGGAAATGAATCAAAGGTAATCATCTCACAAATCATTCGCAATTTCGCGGGTCCTAAAATGAATGTTTATCAAACCAGTGCAGTTTTGCAAGGTGGCGTCTTTAAGGAACATAATTAATAAATTTATGTGAATCGTTGCTTAGAACATAGGCCCGTTGGTTAATGCGCCAACAAGTAGAATAAAAAGTGTCTAATATGAACATACCATTGCAGGAGTATTTGATTTAGAATTTTTCCCTCTTTGAGTCCTGCCGTAAGTTCTCCAATATTTCCCAGCCAAAAACTGAAATAAAAATGTTAATACATTTGAGGTACTTCAATGTTGTATTCGTAATTACATTTCAATTTCATGCTAAATATGTGTGACAAGAAGGGAAAACTATGAACTTTGAAGAATAAAAGTAATGAGATCGAGAGTGCCATGTAAAACCTTTCAATGCAAGTTGCGAAATTGCTCATTTGGTCGCATTTAGTTAATTTTTTTCCAAATGCATCATGCAACGAACGATTGTGTCGTAATAGATCTTCACACTTTAACTGTAATTTGCGGTTTACAGCAATTGTATGCTTCAACGATGAAAGATGCCGCTTGCTTATCCACTAAATAAGTAAATGCACCTAATCGGAGCATCATTACAAAGGCATGAACTGTTAAATTGACTGGAGGAATTTATCAAAACCGAACATTATCTCTTTAAAAGTTCCCTTTGAATAGCAATCATTTCCCCACCTTGAACCATGAAGCTCAATTTGTAAGTGATACAGCCCCTTAAGTGGTCAATCAATTAGACATGCTAACCAAACAGAGACATTCTTTTGGGCTTTAATGTGTTCTGGTGCATGGCAAGAAAATTATCCTGACCCTATCTTTACAGGTTTCTACTCTTTGGTTTACTGGGTACAACCATTTCAGTAAAAAGATATCATTTTGCATGTAGGCAAATTCTAGAACGACAATTTTCTCAAGTTATAAATATGATTGACAATGCTGTGCTTTCATGGATGAACAATATTTGAATAAGCGACACCGAGTTGACTACGTACACTTGTCAATTAGAGGAAAACTCAGCCAATTACTTCAACATGTCATGATCGCTCTAACTGCCCATTTCCTTGTAAAGTATATTCAAACTGGAGGTGCAATCAGTACACCAATTTTCAAATCTTATCCATCATAAACAAAATTGCTCTGACCGAAAGTGTGGCCTGTGAGCAAATATAATTAGTTTGCCAGGGAAAATTGTTTAATTTCAATTTTGCATGCGATCCGCTCATGAGTAAGATGTACTAGGCCAATGAAGGCAAATAAACAAACTACTTACAGGACCCGTGATAATGGTGAGAAATCACTCTTCTTTGGCTACAATACGACCATTTAGATAACCGTAGTTTAGAACACTTTTGCCAATATGACAGTTTGAAAATTACTTTAATGTTGCCAATTGTTCACAATCAAATTGTAAGTGAAATGGTGATAAACTAGTTTAGTCCCCTATAATTTAACCATTGCTCTCGCTACCAACATTTCTGTATATTTAATAGTCGGTATTTTGAGCATCGAAATGCTGGTATTTTTGGTTTTGCGAATACCCTTTTAACCAAAAACTCTTTAATGTCATCAGGGTCTTATTATTGTGGTTAACCAGAAAACAAACTAATCCCTTACTACCAAAACAAGGTTAATAACTGACGCCATTCAAATCCTTAAATTCCCATCAATTTCAAAACGCACAGAACAAAAGACGAGAAAAAAGAATTTCACGCTGTACTTTTGATGTACTATTGTTCCAAAACTGACAGGAATTTTAGGATTTGAATCTGGTGAAATTGATTGATAGGATAACGGATTGAATATATCATGATAGATATTTCAAATCTTCTTTCAGTAGGTGAAAGCACACATTCATTTCTAAATAAATAACAAAGAGGCAACTAGACAATCCAGTAGGTTGCAAAGCCGTTGCATTGCCCCAAATGCAAACCCCCTGCAACCAAAACCCATTAAAAATGATAAAAATAAACAGCAATCAAATTTTTGTTTTGAGTTTAGCTGTGAAAGTGGATTTAAAGTGGCAATTTATTTACATATGCCATTCAAAGTAATTATTTTTGCACAATTAGGTCTCAAAGTAAGCTTAAAGTGACGATTTTCTTAGATATGCCATTTAAAATAACATTTTTTGGCCAATTAGGTCTTAAAGTGGATTTAAAGTGATGATTTCCTTAGATATGCCATTTAAAGTAACATTTTTTGGCTGATTAGGGTTTAAAGTGGATTTAAAGAGACAATTTACTTAGATATGCCATTTAAAGTAACATTTTTTGGCTGATTAGGGCTTAAAGCAGATTTAAAGTGACAATTTACTTAAATATTCCATTTAAAGTAACGTTTTTTGGCTGATTAGGTCTTAAGTGGATTTAAAGTGACAATTTACTTAAATATTCCATTTAAAGTAACATTTTTTGGCCAATTAGGTCTTAAAGCAGATTTAAAGTGATGATTTACTTAGATATGCCATTTAAAGTAACAATTTTTGGCCGATTAGGTCTAAAAGCAGATTTAAAGTGATGATTTACTTAGATATGCCATTGAAAGTAACATTTTTTTATCTAATTAGGTCTTACAGTGGTATAACATGCAAGTGCACACTGTTTGTCCCTTGGAGAAGGTCCCTCCCTCAAATCACTGCATACATGTACCTTGGTGTTGCAAGTTGCAAGTGCACACTGTTTGTCCCTAGAGCAAACTCCCTCAATGTTGCAAGTACACACTGTATGTACCCTGAGCCAACTCCATAAAGAAAGTCTAAGTCCAATAGTAAAATACACTGAAAATTTTTTTTCCTACAAAGTGTCTGAAATGGCCAGAAATGCATTTCCCAAATCAGATGATGATGATGGGTGGGGGGACCCCTGGAGACCTCAAGGCCCACCTGGACCTGGAGGAGGAGGAGGTGGTGGAGGAGGTCCACCAGGACCTCCAGGCCCTGCAGGACGAGATGGACAACAAGGCAGATGAGGACCAATTGGACCTCATCATCCCCCAAGGCCCACCTGGCCCACCTGGATCCCCAGTTATGCTGGAGGAAGTGGAGGAGCCCCTTCTGGCTCTATGAATATTGTTATAGACACCACTGGTTTGGAGACCTCCTTCCAACAGGTAGGTGATAACATGGGGCAGTTAGTGAGACAACATCAAAGTGCTACTGAAGCTCTAAATAGAACCTTGGAAGGCTGGAGAGAAGAAAGGTGACAAGAAATGACCTTATTACAACAAATAGCACAGACAACATACCAAAGTAGCTTCAATTCCTTGTTTGACAATATATCAATATTTGATGGAACAGATAAAGATAAATTCTTCCCTTGGATAGATGCCTTGGAGGCAGCCTGTTATTACAGTGGAAGGGACTGCCATATAGAAGCTTTAGGAAAAAGTGCCGGTAAAGTGACCAATACTATCATAGCCATTCCACCAGATAAGCCCTGGTCAACAGTTAGACAATGATTGATACAACAATTCTCCATTCTATCAATACCAGCTCATGCCAGTATGGAATTGGATAACATGCATCAGAGATGTGATGAAGCACTGATGATTTATGCCTATCAATATAGCCAATGTCACAAGATGGTAACAGGCATGAATGCAAACCAAAATGCGGACCTGTCTAGATGGATGAAGTTCTTAGGAAGCATACAGAACTCTGCAATTTCAGATAAAATTGTAAGGGGAAAACATCTCCCTCGCAACTTGAAAGAGGCTATGGATAAAGCATGCCTCATAGAAGCTGGTTTTAAACTAGCAGAAGGGGTTCACTTAGCACATAATCCTTCAGTCATGAATGTGGAGGCAGAAACTGTTAATGAAGTAAAAGATGTGAGAGCAAGATCCAATACCTGTTGGGGTTGTGGTGAAGTAGGCCATTTTTACCAGGACTGTACCAACCCCAACAAGCAAGTGTACAGAAGACAGAATGCCCCAGACCGTGATGGAGATGAGCATATTGTAAGAAGATTGAACTACATTTTGCGTGGATCAGATGCAGTATCAGGCAAGATCTTTGATCAATTGGTTGCAGGCATACAAAGGGAAAAGAGGGCTAAAAAGACCATCTATAAGAAATGCCAAGCTCTGAAAAAGAGCACAGAAGCCACTCCACAGACAACAGATGTCCCCACCAGTGCAAAGCCTGCTACTAAGGCATAGACTGCTAAAGCAACAGTAAAGAAGAAACCTGTTACAACAAAGAAAGCTGGTACTAGGAAAAGAGCTAACCCAAACCAAGTAACAGCAGCACCAGTTGCAGGAGGAAATGATGCCGGTCCTGCTAGAAATACCCATGCCCAGACAGCTGTTAGAAAACAAGCAGCAACAGCCAATGATGCAGCCATTGCTGAAGCATTAGCAGCCATATTGAGTGATGTAAGTGGGGAAGAGGAAGATTCCTCAGCAGATGAAGAAACTGGCAGCACTAATATTGATGAATACATTACTGATGAAGGTGAGGCCTGACTAACTACACCATTGAAGCTGTTATCTAGGGGATATCAGCCAGAGGAGTATTACTATGACTGTGAAAGAGGTAAATATTGTTCTTTTTGTCATGAAAGACATCTTAAAGAGTGTATAAATGAAGTTGTCATAGGATCCAGTAGAGGTACAACCTTTCCAACTACTATTGGTCAAATTACTTGTCAAGCCTTAGTGGACACAGGAGCAACAAGATCATGCATAAGTGAAAGCTATTATAAACAACTTAATTTATGTCCACTAACAGAGTTACAAAGAACTGTAGTGAGATCAGCTACTGGAAGTAGCTTGGTACCCTTGGGTACTGTTTCCTGTCATTTTACCCTAGGTAGTCAGACCTTTAGACATGATTTCATAGTATGTAGACACCTAATGAGACCACTCATATTAGGAGAAGACTTTCTAAGGAAACAAAGTATGGGCATTTACTACTCAGAAATAGGTCAATGTGTGCTCAAACATAAACAAAGGGAAGTAGTGTGTACTGTGTAGGCAGAAGAACAACCTGTGTTATTTTTACCATCTAGAGTTAGTATACCGCAGAGATGCTTAGCAGTTTTGCATGTAGAGGGAAAACTAAAGACTGAAAATGTAAGACAGTTATATGATGTAAAGGAAAATTTTGTGTTGCACAGTGAATATCCCAATTTAATTACTATTCCTACTCTACAATAAGTGGAAGCAAAGCAAGTGGATGTAATACCTTTTGTGATCATAAACTTATCAATGGAAAACATAACATTAGATAAAGGAACAGTCATTGGTTTTCTAGAACCCTCTGCAATAGATATGTGAGATAGTCACTGAAAGTGTGCTAACAGAAGGGATTGTACTGGGAGAAGAGAATAAGAAAGCGAACATAGATTTTCAAGAAACTAAGGAAAGCCCCTATGGGTTCATAACCTCCCCTGCTGATATTGAGGTACATAGGAAAGTTGAACTAAAGAACACTGTTATTAAAGAAGAGCATAGGCAGGCTTTTGAACAACTGTGTGAAAAATATAGTGATGTGTTCTCTAACAGTTCAGAAGATATAGGAAAGACTCCCTTAATGGAAATGGAAATAGACACTGGAGACAGCCCCCCTATTTGTCAAAGACCATATACCCTACCCTTGAAACATGCTGATTGGGTTAGAAGAGAGTTGAACATCTTAGAAAAAGCAGGATTAATAGTGAGAAGTGTTTCTCCATGGGCAAGTCCCATAGCTATAGTGCCAAAAAGGAGGACTCCTGGGGAGCCACCTATGTGTTGATTACAGGGCATTGAATAGTTTGTTACCACCTGTGAAAAAGGCCCCTTCAAAAGCCAAAGGTTTACTAAGTTTGGTACCATTGCCCAAAATAGATGAAATATATGCCAGATTACAAGATTCCGCTATCTACTCCTCTTTAGACATTAGAAGTGGTTATTATCACATGGCATTAGCTAAAAAGTCCCAACCAAAGTCAGCTTTTACTTCATCCTTAGGAAAATGGGAGTTTAAGTGCTGTCCTTTTGGCTTAGCTCAGGCTCCTGCCTACTTTCAGTGCCTGATAAATGAAGTTTTAGCTCCTTTTGACTTTGCTTTTGGCTATCTGGATGACTTTTTGATATTCAGTCCAGACACAGAGACTCACTTGAAGCATTTAGAAATGATATTTCAAAGGTTAAGAGAAATGAAGATGAAATTAAAAATGGAAAAATGTAACTTCTTGAAGCAACATATACAATACCTAGGACACATTGTATCTGGTTCAGGGATAACATCAGTAAAAGAAAAAATTAGAAAGCATTAGAGTAATGCCCCTCCCACAACAGCTAGAGAAGTAAAGCAATTTTTAGGATTGATTGTGTATTACAGAAAATTTGTACCCCGATTTGCAGATTTAGCTAAGCCATTGAATGCCTTAACCAAGAAGGATGCAGAATTTGATTGGGATACAGTAAGTCAACAGTCATTTGAATTGCTTAAAGAAAAGTTACTAGAGAACCCTATATTGCAATATCCAGATCCCAATAAACCTTATGTGCTGTTCACCAATACCAGTAAGTATGCATGGGCATGTGTGTTAACTCAAGAACAAACACATATCATCAAAGGTAAGAAAACAAAAGTGTTGCATCCCATTACCTATATGAATGGGCTTTTCAAAGGAAGCCAAATCAATTGGGCTCATCTGACCAAGGAAGCATATGCTATTTACATGTCAGTTAGGAAATTAGCCTATTATCTTGAAGATGCTGATGTGACCCTAAGGAGTGATCATTTACCACTCAGAAAATTCCTAGAGAAAAACACTTTAAATTCCAAAGTCAACAATTGGGCCATAGAAATCTCCCCATTTAGGATAACTTTTGAATATATAAAAGGCATCAAAAACACCTTGGCAGATACACTCAGTACATTGATTGAGATAGATCCAAGTATTCAACAACAAGAAGAACCATATGGCTATGAGTTTAGGTATTATACATTTGATGTTTTACCACCTACTGAAGTTTGTGATATAAGTTATAATGAAGATAAAGAATTCTTTGACACAAAAGAGAATCCATCTGAAGGATTAAAATTAGAAAAGTTAAAAGAATTACAAGCAGAAGACCCTCTTTGTAGTAAGGTATTGACACAACTGAGAAATAAGAAATTGCCAGAGAGAAAGCCATACTTTATCAAGAATGACCTACTACATAGGGAAATCTATGAGAAAGACAAGATCTATGAAGTAATAGTGTTACCTAGAGTCCTTATTGGGTATGTACTAATTCAAGCTCATGACAAGTTAGGACATAATGAAATAGGAAGAACTTATTCAGCACTGAAAAGGCTCTACACATGGAAAGGAATCAAAAGCTCTGTGAAAAGACATGTAACGAATTGTAATGTTTGTCAGAAACATAACAGACAGGTAGTTAGATATGCCACCCTATATTTTGATACAGCCACATTTCCTATGGAATTTATGTCCATGGACTTGATAGGAGAATTTCATCCTCCTTCTAAAGGTAGTCATAAGTTTGCACTAACTGTGATTTGTATGCTTACAGGATATGTTTTCTGTGTACCTCTGAAAACAAAGACTGCAGCTGAGGTGATACAAGCCTACATAGATAGAGTATACAGCATGTTTGGAGGTTCTTTGAAAATTCTGACAGATAATGGCACTGAATTTAAGAACAACTTGTTTGAACAGGAGGCCAAAGAGTTAGGAGTAGTACATAAGTTGTACACAGCTCCATACAGACCATTGTCAAATGGAAGGATAGAGGGTTTTCACAATTTTTTGAAAGCATGTATGGCTTAACACGTGAGTGATAAATTAAAGTGGGATGAGGTAACTCCATTAGCTTGTACAGCTTATAACGTTATGCCAAATGAACATTCCAGAGAGAGCCCCTTCTTTATGATGTTTGGAAGAGACCTAGTTTTGCCATTAAATACATTGTTGGCTCCAAGATTGAGGTATTTGGGTAATGATGTTAACCTGATCTCACTAGAAGCTCTAAAGAATATGTTTCAGGTTGTAGCTATGAATTTGAAGAAGGCAAGAACCAGGAGGGCTCCTTAAATGAAGCATTTGCCTACACAATTAGTAGAAGGTGACACTGTTTTGATAAAGAATCATACAGCTGGTCCTATGGATCCAAAATATATAGGAGATTATTGAGTAGTTAGTATCAGAGGTAATCAAGTGGCAATTAGGCCTGCTGAAGGAGGCAAAACAAAAATGGAACACATAAGTAATGTAAAATATATTTTGCCAGCTGAAAGATATATAGCCCAAACACCAGATTATGAGAGTTTGGCCGATTGAGTAAACAGAGACTAAATCCTAAAATTGTACCAGATTTAAACTGAGACCTTACAAACAAACTGAACACAACAGAAATAGGAAAAACAGTAACAGTAAACTGGATGTATATTAATTTGTATAGTAATACTGAAGCTGAGTTTGACACAACCTGTACAATGGTGCAAAGTGTAGAAACTCCTATTTGTTCCTATAAAATGATAAAAAGTAAGGTATAAATTAATAGATATTCATGCCATCAGTGTGCCATCACAGAATACATTAAAACCTATGTAAAAGCCATATTTTTTTCATTTCTCCAGCTCCCAACCCCATAAAAGTAAATGCCATCTCACTGCCATTGCTGATTGGCTACTCACGGCCAGTGCCCACAACTTGACAGCAATAATGGATCTTGCCACCAAAAATACCTCATTGGTCAGCTAATTAGCTATTACAAGCTGGTTTAGTTCTACTTTCTCCTGATTGGGCACCCCAATGGTGTGTTCAAGCTGGCCTGTCTGGTAAAAATAGGAATGAGGAGGCTCACTCAGCTTCACTTGACTGTTATGGCTTGTACCAAGTGCACTGCTCACAAGTACAATACAAAACAAGGTAACCTAGCAATGGCACCCAAGAAGTGAAGAAGTGATCTCATGAAGAAGACAAAGAAGATGCTAGAAGAAAGAAGGCAGACAAGAAACCCTGCAAGAGTGCAAATCCCAAGAAAATCCCCAGAAAGTAAGATGGTCAGATTTTGATTCACCGATGACTCAAACAGTAACATCAGAAACCATAGATGAGAGGGACATAGAAGAAGCTACAACATCTACAGGTGGTGTTACTCCTAGAGCAACTAGATCAACAGTCAGTGGTAAAAGTCCCCATGAATTCATCTGAGATAACTCTGGCAAGCTGGTCCCTTAGAGCACACTGGGCAGCAAACCAGCCGCAGCAAGCAAGGTTCCAGGCAAAGGCAAACAAGTCCAAGGTGCAGGCAGAGGCCAAACCCCTGATCCTAGCAATCATCCTCCCCCTGTAGTGGATACATCGAAAAAGAAAAGAAAAAAAAATTCTCTAAATTATAACCCCAAAGCCCCTGGTAGAAATGGAAAGTGGAGGCCCAGTATTCTTGCTTTGGCTCAGATTTGGCACTATCAAAAGAATACCAACCTTTTGATCAGAAAGCTCCCTTTCCAGCATTTGGTATGAGAAATTTCACAAGACTATGAGATCAGGAGCTTGGGTGAGCCTTGGCATTACCAGTCAGCTGCAATCCAAGTCCTCCAGGAAGCTGCTGAAGCATGCCTCATTGGTTTATTTGAAGATGCCAACCTTTGTGCCATCCACACCCGATGAGTTACCATCATGCCCAAGGACATCCAGCTAGCCCACCACATCCGAAGAGATGACCACTGCTACAAGATCTAACCACCTGCTGCCAGCCTCCAACACACACACTGGTCTTTTTCAGGGCCACCAAACCCTCCCAAAGAGAAATATTCCCAGAAAGCTCTTTTCTTACAAATTAATGTCTAAAGTACTCTTATCAGTGCTGTCACTATGCCATCTTCAGTCCCAATAATCTGTTTATAAAATGCCATAGCTAAAAATAAAAGGTCTAAAAAATAATTTTTTTAAAAATCCTAAACCCTATAAACTAGCTAATATCGGTGCCATCACAGTGCCATTGCTAATACTGTATATCTCTATGTAAATGCCACCTCTAAGAGAAAAACTAAGACCTTGATGGGATAGTTACACCTTACAAACTTCCCTCTCCCATCAAGATATCATGCACTAGTCTGGAAAAAGGCACCAAATACTTTCCCACTGAAATCACCTCATTGGCCAGCTAATTAGGAATTACAAGCCAGTTCAGTTTTGATGCTCCCCCATTGGCTAGCTAATTAGGAATCACAAGCCAATTTTGTTTCTCTGCCGTGCATTGAAGATGCTAGCTACATACAGCCATCTGGTGACCAGGCAGCCTATAAAAGAAGCGCTGCTGGCCTCACACAGCTCAGACCCATTCCAGCTTACATACAGTTCACTAGCAATCGTTTAAATCTACATCTCACTTTCATTATGAACATTGAAGAGTTCACCACTGAACAGCTTGAGCTGCCTGACCTGACTGAGGTTCCTGAGATAAGTGCTGTAGTAGAGACAAGGGAGAAGACTATATAGAAGACAAAACAGATGAAGAAATTGCTCAGGAGTTTGAAGCCTTTTTAAATGCTGAAAAAAGACTGTTTAACCAATGGTTCCAGTTTCACAAGAGATACAGAAAGGTGCAGGCATTGCAGGCCTTCCAGAGGACATCATAAACCTTCAGATAGATACCATACACCCTCCAATGAAAGAAGAAATTGCCATAAGTGAAATGGAAACAGCTACCAATGATCTGAAAATAGTCAAGACTGAAATCATCATTACTAAGAGTGGAGGGCAAAAGAAGTGCATAGAGCCCATCTCCATAAAAGAAGAACCCAATGAAGAAAATGTGATGATAGATCTTACATACAACCATGCTTTCATCCCAAAAGCCCCTTGTAAGTTCCTGGAAATGATCTAGTGCAATCTGGATGAACAGAATTCATATACTGAATATGAGACAGATGATCCAGATATGGAATACCTCAGTGATGATGAATCAATCATACCTGACACCGACTCTGATGAGGCTGAAGAATTTGAAGACTCACAGCTCACAGAAGTTGACATCAATAAGATTGAGCACAGACTGTGGCAGGTGCAAAGGGGTCTGAAGGAGGCAGCTGAAGGGTATGAAAAGATCCAAATGGAGATGCACAGCCTGCAGCCCATTGAAATCCCCAAACTCCTAGAAGAACTACCGCTGCTGGCCATAGATGTCACTCTCCCAGATGGCTTATGAAAAGTGATTGCAAACAAAGGGACCCAACATTTGATGCATCTGTTGGTCCAGGAGGCCTTGGCACAAGGAGCATGACAAAGACATTATGGAAGAGCTGAAAGTTTTGAGGGATTTGATTTACAAAACAAAGCATGGGAAGAAGTGCAAAGGAGGGTCAAGCTTTTAGAAGTAACAAGTCCATACAGAGTCCCCACAACAACAATGGTCCTTTTCAGGGCCACCCAAATCCTCCCAAAGGTGATATAATGAAAAGCAATCCTAAACCTGTAAAACTACCAAATCTGTGCCATTGCACTGCTATTGCAAAGACCAATAAATTGTGTAATGAAATCCACCTTTACCCTGCTATTTGAGCTCTATTCATGCCATTGCTCTACCATCATGTATCTAATAGTAATCCATAATAAATGCTGCCTTTATCCCTTAGTAAATGAAATATTTTATCCTTCTTGGCAATCCTAACCATAGTTTAATTATTTTTATTGCAGATATAATGATGGCACTACCTGTAATCTACACCATCATCACACTACTTGCTAGTAGCCTAGATCAGCAACCTCCTTTGTATGAGGTTCCCACTACCATGGGTACAGAAATATCCAAGCCTCCTCCAATAAAAAAAGAATGATTGGATGAATCCAGTTATATTTGAGCCTCAACCCAAAATTTGTCTAACTAGATCTTCCTGTAAGATTACAACATTTGTTGATTTTGCTCCTTTCATACAAGGTTTTGCTAATGTTCAGGATTATTTGAAAGAGTTTAAAAGGGATATAAACAATGAGGCATATCTTGGTTGTATCCTGCCTGTAGGCAATGTGGAAATATCCCCTTTGTACAACTTGGTTTTTGAACAGTATTTTGCAGGATCACATTGTAAAGCTACCCCATATAGATGTACCAACCTAGTTAAGATAGATAGGGTCAAGATAGAATTGGAATACCTTACTCATGTCTTTAATGCTACACACATGAAATTTCTAAATGCAATTGATCACATAGATTATCATCCTTCAGTACAAGAGACTGAGGATGATAATTCTGACAGGCAAAAATGAAGTACATGGTTCACTAATAATGGTAATTACTATCCACCAAAACAACAGTTAACCCCTGAAGAAGAAAACTTTTTAGACAAGCTCTTAGTCGCTATAAAAAAAATGAACCCCAAATTACACAAACAAATAAAGCAAATGAAAAGATTTGGACTCATGACATGGGTATTGGGATGGGGCATATACTCAAATGCCAGAAGCATCAAAAAGATCAAATAGAATCTTAGAATTCTACAAGATCAAAATATGTTACAGGATGAACAAATTAAGATGCTGGCAAAATATTTGAACCTCATCATGGGAAAAGTTAATAGACATGAAGACATGCTATATGAATTAGACACAAAGCTTTTCATTCTCAATAAAATCATACAAGACATAATGATAGGCATATCCTTCATGAAGTTTGAAATGGACCTATTGGATCATATCCAGCTAAGATTAAACAGGCTACATTCTGCTATGTTTGCACTCAAAGAAGATGTGGACTCACTATATGAATATATGAGAGTCTTAGCCTCCCAACAGTTGAACCCATTAATTATGCCTCCAGTTGCTTAGACTTGTGTTAGAACAAGTAGAAAATGATATAAAATCTAATGCTAGATTGATGCTGAGTGAAGATCCTTTGACAAACATTTGGGCCTACTACAATATTATTAAAATCACTCCTATAGTACTAGATGACTACCTCATGGTAATCCTGACTGTACCTCTTATAGATCAGACACTAGACTTGAATCTTTATAAAGTACATAATTTACCAATGGTTCACCCCTCTTTAGGTTTGCATGCAACCCTCAACTTAGAAGGAAAATATTTATCTACCCTAATGCATGGCATGTATGTAGCCTTACCAGAACCAACTGATGTCAAGCTTTGCATGATTACCCAAGGCCATCTATGCATGTTTGACCAAGCGATGTATCCTGTTGATAGAATAAACTGGTGCATTTATGCCCTGTTTATCAATGATGTGGAAAGAATTAAAAGAGGCAGCATAGTAAACACTGCCACTAGAGCCACTAATTTGGCACACAGTTTAGATGGATATTTGTGGGCTGTCAGCTCTTTAGCTACTGAAAAGCTGCAGATATGCTGCATCATGCAGAGCACTGTAGTCACTATCAGTCCCCCACTGACCATCATAGATGTTGGCAATGGATGTGAAGCTTTCTCCCCTAAAATATACATCCCTGCTAAATCAGAACTAACTGCAACCCTACAGTCTCTTACCCACTCCCAATTCTTCCTGGAATATAACTTCAAATATGAAAACTTGTCCAAGTATCTAGTTTGGTACACTTTCTCCTATGCAGTCCTAACTCAAAAGGAAATTGAAGCACTCCAATTAAAAGTATTACATTTAGATCCTCTCCCCATGGGGGAATTTCAACAGGAATTGCAAAACATAGACGAAAATTATCCTTTGGCAATACCTCCCAAAGCTATTCTGACTTTTCAAACAATTTTTGGAACCATAATATTAGCTATGGTAATTGGTCTTACTTGGTTGCTTATCAAACATAGAGGGCACCTCAAAACTTTGTTAAACTTTGCACCTAATGCAGCTAAAGTTGTTAACTCTGTCTTACCTGTGAATTACTTGAAACCCAGCACTTCTGGCATTCCAACCACACCTACTGCTCAAGCAGAATCCCCAACACCACCACGTAGCTGTCTGCCATCAATGGCTACTGCTATCATCTACCAACCTACTCATGCACTTAAGCCTGCACCAACTCAACCCACACCTATTGGTACCACCAAAGAGGCAAAAACCAGAGCCCATTGCCACTGCTGAAATTCCACTGCAATATCTACAACAGGCAGCCACAGAATTGGAGAAAAAAGGACTTTTGAAACCTAAATCCTATGGAGGGTATCTTGCCAAGAAAGCTACCTCCTACCACTCTGGTAAAGACTCCTAAATCACTGACTCCAGCTATTTTCAAGACATTAATAGATTCTTTTGAACAAGAAACCCACCTGACATTGTTATATCACAAAACTAGAACTTATATCAACACCTACATTTATCCACTACATGTTGACATTATGATAATTCAGGAAATGCCTACAGGAGAAGACAATTCCATTATTCCATCCGGATAATAAATGATACCCAAGCTCCTATGGAATTTCATCAAGTACTACATAACTTATGCCTCATTGCCTGAGGAGCATTCAGCTGTAGTGAAGTGTGTGTACCTTACAACAACAACCATGACTAATCCCTATATGAACCCTTATGTGAACCCTTTCTGGCAACAAGATCCAGAACCTTTCCTACAATTTTTATTATCCCATGCATATCACATAGCAACTACAAACTTGTGTGCTTTTAAAGGAGCCATAATCCAAAGACACCTGAATACAATTAGACTGGAATTGCACAGCCACTTGACTCTGGCAAGAGTGTCATGTACCATTACCATTGATATTTTGGAAGATCCCAATGAGCAAATAATAGATGGACTTATGGATTTACTTAACTCTATGGACATGGACTGTCCCATAGTGCATCTTTGCTGTCCTAGATTACCCAGGTCCCTATGGACCCAGAAGAATGAGAGACACTATGAAGAAGAGATATCATTCTGTGTGAACTGTACAAACTGGTTTCATTTGAATCTACCTACAAGAACTATAATAGCTGTACTTGTAAATATGTAATGAATTTAAGCAGGAGCATTTAGCCAACTTAATTCATTTGTACAAATGTAAATAATAATATTGAGCAAGAGCATTTTGCCAACTCAATCTAAAATAAACATACCAAAATGAAATATATTTTCATAAATATTACTATTACTGTATTTGTTGAAGTGCCTTATTATTCAAACACTTTTTGTACTGATTACTTTTTATGTAATATGTTATAGTTAAACAAGAGTGACTTGCCAGTTTAACTTTTTATCATAATGTTTTATTAAACTACCTATATATATATATATATATATATATATTGTATACGGTGATAACCCAACGAGGTTAAATTCCTTTAAGTCTGTATTCCAAGTAATTACTATGACTGGCGGCGTCAGATCTTGCAAAAGATACAGAGTATTAGTAGTATTTATATATTATTCGACGAATACTCTAATGGCGCTGTCAGAACAAAAGAGAATAACACAGGGATGGTGAGCAATAAACTGCAGTTTTCGGATTTTATTTTTACTTCAAGTTCCTTCATCAGATTGCTGGAGTATGGCAAAATGCAAGCCTTTTTATCAGATTTTGGCTGTAAAAATTACAATATTGTTATGGAAATATTATAATTAGGGTCAGGTGGGGGTCAAGTAGTCCAGATTGAGGTTTTTAAGGGGTATCCCCGGGGGGCTCCCTAGTGATATGGTAATTACTTGGAGATGGTTGAGTTTTGGCTTTTGAATTTTTT
>JBCAUI010242968.1:0-16292 GCA_038406195.1 Haplosyllis anthogorgicola
ATTGAATTAAATTCTAAATTGCTTTGGCTATCAGTGGTGACCTTTCCTTTGACCTCGGGTCAATGTCAAGGTCATTGCAACATTAAAGTAGGTCGATTTAATCTCAATTCTATCGGTGAGAATAACGCGCGGTAACATTAATTTAAAATTTTAAAGTTGCCAACAATTGAATTACATGTACGTTTCAAGAACAGACTATTTACAACTCTGAATACTCTGCATAAAACTACCAATAGTATTTAGTAGGGTACAAACTGCATCATATAAGTTTGAATTCAAACTCTTATTTTAATTCTATTTAATCCAAACTTTCATAAAAATGTAAACCAGAAATCAGGGTATCGTATTTTCCTTTGATGCACACACCTTCAAAGTTGTACACTTTATTTCATACAGTTTTATAGAGCATGCGCTTACCAACTGGAAGGTGATTTTAGCTTTAGCACTTGAAAATCTTTACTTTATACCCATTTTTGGTATTGTAGCTATGGTGAAATGTCCGTATTCCGTATTTGTCAGTATTTGATGCCAACCAACAAAATAAATTGTCTGTATTGACTTACTCTAACTATTACTATTTGGCAATTTGTGATTTGTGACACTTGGGGCTGGGATTTGTCTCAAAGGAAGCACCCTAGCTCCACCCCCGCCCTCACCTCTTGTTCCCCGGCTTACGGGCCTGATTTCTGTCCTACTTTACTGTCCTTTATTCAGTACGGTTATTCAACTCCAGACAGTCTTCGCGTGCCATCAGACTTTTACACCTGATAGCTGGATAAAATCATTTTTAAGGTTGGTATTTGTTATTGATTGATTGTTTATTCATTATAAAAATAGAGAGGATATAACATGTCATGAATGATCTTACTTTTTTTAACATTCATTAAATAATTCATGTTGATGAAAATCAGTATAGATGAATCAATATAACAAAAAAACCCTGAAATTTCAGGACCTAAATATTGTTCTTTTCCAAATTTGTTCGATGACTTACCAGTACTTCAAGATGGAAAAGAAAAAGTGCAATGCAAAATTAAAATGAAGGCTGTTGACCAACGTCGAGTCTATCAAATGAAACCACATGACACTTCATCAAATTTGACAGCTCATGACACCTTTTTGTGGGAAAAGTCATGTGACTGCATTCTGGTGGAATCTTTCTAAAATTATCATCTAAATATTGGATATTCTTGTATTCTACTCTGATTTGCATGTATATTATCATTGAAAGTTGGGATTTAGCACTAATAAAAATAATTGCAGGTATTTTGAGATTAAACCCATTGTCTATTTTTGAATGGGGACACTCCCTGGGTGGTACCCCCCACCCCTACCCCATCCCCAACCCTAAAGTGGGATGACTGGATGGCTAGTTTTCAGGTGGACGACCACAGTCTTATCGAATTTCATTCGATAGACAAATATAAATGAACAAGCCAATACATTTAGGCACTGATCGTTTTTCGACTAAATCAAGAACAGGTCATTTAACATGGTTCATATTTACTGATTTAAGTCCAAATAATCACCTGGTCAGATAGCTGTCCTCCGTGTGAAGTAGCCATTTGTCAAACCATCATCTGCTATCAATTCATCCATCAATCTTAAAATAGATTCAATATGTTCACTAGAGCGTAAGGTAAACTGCACTTTTATACAAATTTCCTGAGAAAGCTCACAAATTAGACTTATTTTGTAAATATATTCCAAAATATTATTAGATTTGTGCAATTTGTATATTATATTTTCCTTCTACATCGTTAGATTGTAATAATTTGTCCAAAATGTATGATTTCTGCAATATTTCTATGCTACGGCCTTTGGCCGTAAAAAGTCAGTATGGCCAAGATTACCAATGGGAACATCTGACAGCGCGGGAACGCAACATCAGCGTATTTCTGCATTTGAATTCCGAAAAAATGTTTATACAACTACCATATACATCGTAACTTTAACATCGATGGCTTTAATCTTTCCTCTCTAAACAAATATCTGCCCAAAACAACAAAAAAATTAGAAAAAAGTGCGAAAAAAGCGTTCTTTTCAAACTGGTTCCCGTTCTTTCTGGGGCCGGTGGTGCGTAAAGGGATGAAGACCAGTCTAATTCAATACTCACAGACAGCGCCACCTACCGTAAAACGACACTAGTGACTTCAGGTGGCAGCACCATTTTCCCGCATTTTTACTTTCAGTTGGAGTTGGAGTGGGGGTAGGTGGGATGGGGTGCGTGTGTGGCACTTGACAGATACCACCAGAGACAACCATTCCAAACTCAAGAATTGTCAGAATTTGGTTTGACGACGAGAATGTGCCCTACGACCCCTCTTTCCAGGTAGAAATCAGAAAAAAGTGTCATATCTCAGAAACTACTTGCTGTCCCCAAAATCTATATGCTCAGGATTTTAAGCCATTTTGATGTGTTTTTCCCAGTCAAAATCAAGAAAATGTCAATTTTTGCTGATTCTGATGCATTATGGGATAGAAAAACAGGAAATGTTGATTTTGACTGGGAAAAACACATCAAAATGGCTTGAAATCCCGTGCATATAGGTTTTGGGGTGTGCCAAATCTAATGGCAGTGGGGGTGGGGTGGGGTAGTGGTAGGTTGGGTGGGACCATTCGATAGCATGCGGCCAAAAGGCTGTCTCGTTTGTTCTCTTCGTTTCCAAAATAATACGATTTCTGTGTACTGTATTTGTCAAAGTTTGTTTAATTCTGTATAGTGAATGCAATTGCAATGATGACTTCTTACAGATTTAATTGACCCAAGTTTACACAGAGGGGGTTATTGGCTGCGGATTTATTCCCCATTTCTTCAAATGTAACTTGTTACTCAGATCAGGAAATGAAAGGAAATTTTACCCCCCGCAAAGTACTTGAACTGGTCAATGGACTATTATGTGGCTCTTAGCACGGCATTTGGAACAAAAGGTTTAAAGGTACGAGAGAGCCCATTGAATAGAAGCAATTTCCATTTGCTGTATTGCGCATTTCTTGATCTGATTGAGCAAACACTAAAGACAGGGCTCACAATGAAACCACCGAAAGTCAGAAATAGCACCATTTTTATGACATAATCGTGAGAAAATGCACAAGTTTGATGTCATAAATCAGTTTTTCCTTTAAATTAGCTTAAGTACTGTATATTTCAATTGTAATTGTTGACTGTACCACAAAGGAACATGTTAAGATCCATTTGTAAAAGTGGTTAAGTGTCTCCTTGAATGTAGTACCTCGAAAATCGTGGGCAAATGAACAGTTCACATGATCCTATTTGAACAGTTCACATGATCCTATTTCTTATTGCTGCCATTTTTCCTGTTTCAGGTTGTTTGTTTTCGTTCATGCTGAGAGTCACAATATAGATAGTCACAATATTGTCACCTACAGCAATGGTACATACATTATTTATTTATAATTTAGGTTTATAAATTTTGGTCTAGAATTTTACAGATGAATCCATTTGCCATTGTAATTGTTAGATGTTGAGCGAATTTTAGAAATTTTTGTATAATTCCCTTTCTTACCTATTTTTTTGTTATCAGGATTCTGAAAGCTTTGTGTCCAACCAGGGCATTGTTACCAGCCAAAGCAGCCAAATCAGTACAGTAAGTATCTTTTATAACTATAAATTGGCGAAATTTTTTCAGACATTGCCCTTGTATTTGCTATGTAGGCAGATTTTAGAAATTAACTATCCTATTTTTCATCTGGCCATTCTGTTTTCACAAAATGTCTTTTGCAATTTTTTTTCTTGTCTGTTACTTTGTAAGTTACCATTCTTATTATTTATTTTTAGCAAAATGTTCAAACAATCAAGCCCAGATATCCAGCCATCTTTCCTGGTAAATTCATGCTGTCAGTGGGAACCTTACAAGATGAGAGAAAATTGTGTGTGTGTTTTAGAAAAGCTAAAAATTCAGAATGAAAATGCTTTTTCTAACTTAATAAATATGTTTCTCGTGAAGTCCTTGACAGAAGTAGAAGTTGCTCTCAGTACTAACTTTTCGAACTTGTTATCTCATTTGAAACATAACTATAATGCAAATGTGTCTTATTGTGATGGTATTGCCTTGACAAGGGAATCAACTGAAGCTTGCTTTCTTTGTGAATGCAGTTTCAAACTTGTTAGATTAAACAAGCAATTGTGTGATCATGTAATTCAACTATGTAATTCAATTATATTTTCTAAAATCTGCAGTGCTATTGTACTTCAATTTCTAAAATCTGCACAAATCTGTGTAATGTAGTTGTCATATTTCTAAACCTAATTTCCTAAACTATTTAATTAGAATTTGTATCTCTTGCAACAGTAATTTCATAATAGATAAATAAAAAAAACAACCTGTACAGTCATCCAAATAGTTATGTTCATTTTATTCCAGTGTTCTGACTGCCGTAATCTGTTGTGAAAATGTCGGAGTAACCTTGCACTCTATGTATCCCACAAGAAAAAAAATCAGAAAGTAGAAGGAATAACACAACAGGCTATTTCACCAATCAACACTGAAATAAATTACAAGAAATATTGTAACTTGCTGTACAATAAGGAATGCAAGTGCAAGTTTAAGTCTTTGCATAGGTCAGAGTAAACAAAAAACACACAAATATGTAGCGCCAACTAATGCAACAACCGTTTTCTTAAAAATGGAACAGAAAAAAGGAACTTTTAATTAGACATTATAATAAACCAATATGAAAATTTCATCCTCAGGAAGAGGTAGGGCATCCAGTAAGTGAACAACTACCTTGCAACAAAGTTGTGCCTATGGGGACAAATGACAATGCTCCTGCTTGTGCTGAATTAAATTACGATTGTATCCAATCTGTACACAATCCACCTAGCATCTTCGAGAAGCTCTGTTCTGTGAAGGCATCCTATATCAATCAACACTTAAAATTTAAAAACATGAAAGCACCTCCTAAGTGTAAATTACAAAAAAATTCTGCAAGTGTATGGGAACAACTACAGAATAAGGACATGCTAGAAGCCCTAATCATGAAATTAAAAGAACTTAATCTAACTAAAGACTTTGTCAATTTGATGTATTCATTATCATCAGGCAGAATGCCATTTGATGGTGTGTGTATACATTCCACATTAGAACTAGCTCATTTCCTCAACCTGAAGGACACCAGAGGGATGATATATTCCCCAGTTACCGGATCTTAGTGGCACTGTGTGTATAGATTACTTGGTGGTTCCAGACTTTGATTTTTCTCTGGACCAAGAGGAGTTGGAAAAAATACCTTTGTACCTGCTGAATGCCAAATAAATTTTGTTGTCCCATCAGAAACTACACTTGGTCAAATGGATTGTGATATTCCGAAAATTATACATCTGTCTATTTTGATTCTGTAATTGAAAATATTGCAGAGTACAATGTTAAAGCACAACAGGAGTTCATTTTATCTTATGATGCTAAGGCACTGAGCCAGGACTTCAGAGGAGAACATTTACTATGCAGTCCTATTTCAATGGATAACATATCTCAAACAAGAGAACGTATCTGCCATCGCTACAAATAATCACTTTGTGCATCAGTGATATGCGAGAAGCAATTAAATTACATGAAAAGGTTGAGCTGAAGTACATGAAACTTAAAGAAACCAATCCAGATAATGAAAATAAATATGCATTTATTATCTCTTAAGCAAATTACATTAAATCAAACTGTACAGTCGCAATCAAGCATGCTTTGCATTTAAACAGAGAAATTTGCCATGCTGCTGCAGCTCTTAATGGTGCTATGCAATTCATTACTAACTATTCCCAGGTTAACCTGGAACATCAGAAAAACCCTGAACAAATACCAGACATTGTCAAAGACCCTGGTAACACAAGATATGTTAAGCAACGAAGTGACTTATGGAAAGAAATTCGTAATTCATGTCTTGTCACATGAAGTACATGCCATAATGCACTAGGCCTCAATACCCTACATGACCAGAAACATCATTATGAGGAATTTGTTTTGAAGAAACCTCCACCACCTCTAAGTGATGAACAAAAGGCTATGTTTGAATATGGCACTTCAAATGAGGTAAATCCTAATTGAAATTCATCTTTCAAATGTCAGGAATAAGTACCATAATTAAATTTCTAAAATCTGCTACATACATAAATTGTAAAATTTTATTGCAAATTTCTAAAATCCACTAGATACAAGTAATATAGGTTGGAATTTTCTAAAATACGCTACATTATAATGACCAACATACAAGTTTTTCAGATTCATGTTATGGCCACACTTGTCAGTGTCCTGCTGGCTGTTAAGCCTCCTTGTCATGCTTTCTTTGATGTGGGCCCCATTATAGTTGCCAGTACTGATCAAGCACACATGCTGGAAGTTTCAGCTGATGGATTGCTTATGTGTTCTATGGGTAGTACTAATTGCCCTTACAATGCAGCGGTGTTTTAAAATACATGTAACAAATATGCAGTTGAAATTAAAGCACTGTTCAACTGGAAGAATCCTTATTACAACTTTTGGTATCTTCTACCCAAACGATATGCGCTGCAAATGCTTTGTGAAATGTTTGCATTAGACTGTCCCAAAGGCTTATTTGTGACATACACTGAAGAAAGTGTTGCACTGTGTGAAGTGGATTATGATCAGTGAACTTGGCAAAGTATTGATAAAATTATGTATGACCTTTTTGGTGACACAAACCTGAGAGGGCCAACAAGATTGCATGAGGATGCTGAGAGATTGCAGATAGAAATAGGAGAATATTGTAAATCACATATAACAATTGTAGGTGAAGTGCCATCTGTCAGTGGATATGAAGGAGAAATGCACAATTCTGATCCCAAATCTCCTCACAGGGAAATTCCCCCTATCACATCAGAAGTTTGTGACTTGTCTAAACTTCAGGAGGACATACATTTAATTTGTACAGGAGAAGGGGTTATAGGAAATATGCACAATCTAAGCTGTCACAAAGCTACTGAATTGCTTATCTTGGATATCTTCATGTTGTCTGACACAGATCGCATGAAGAGTGATGCACAAGACTCTTACACCCATCCAATTGGATATGCAATGAAGGGCAATTCACTGACAGCAATGCAAATGAGACACTTGGTTGGATCTGTTAGCAACCATCTAAAATTCTATGGTGTACCTGTCATCTGTGAATGCTTTGATGGACAATGGTCATCTTTGTGCTTCAAATCAGAAGACGGGTTTCCCCTCACATTGCTAGAATTACAAAAGAGAAGCTGGGAATCTGCAAGTAACTTAAGCACGAAAGGTGTCCTGGACAGGCTTTCACATTGCAGTACAGTAAAGTATTGTGACTTGTCTGAGATTTCTAATGCCTTCTTACAATACAGACAAAAAGTTACAGTGGGCATCGCGTGCATCTGTAAGTCTTGGAAGTGGCTCACTATTGGTAACATCTACAGGAAGCGATACACTTTTCAAGGGATGTATGAGGTATGTGACCTTGGCTATTGTAACTGTGACAAGAGATGAATTGGATAAAACTAATAAGACCAACAAATTTACCGGTGAGAAGTTGAAGAAGACAGGAATTCTTAGTCACGAAAAGAATTTTTGTCCACATTACCACAAAACCTGTGCAATGAGCTTACACAAGAATTGAATATTGATGGTGACCATGACAATGATGACGATGTTCATTTGGACAGGTATTTGAGTAGCCCTAATGTCCTTAGTTTAGAAGACATAGCTGTGGCCCTGGAACAGTTACATAGTAAATGGGAAGGTATTACTGGTGATGATTTGTATCCAGATCTACTTACAGATATGACGCTGATGATGTCTGCTTGTACCCACAAAGATCTGAATTGCGTACCCACAAAGATCTGAATTGCATCGCCACCATTATAAGTAATAATAACAACAGAACAGTTTTCCATACAAATGCAAACAAAACACAGAAGTTTAATGTCTTTGGAAAATCGTTTGGTTCAGGTGAATTCCTGAAATCAGTGCAAAATAATGTGACTAAACTGAAAGAACTTGCCCTTTGTGAAGTGCAGAAGTTTCCACTACTAATTCTGCAAGTTGTGTATGTGCATGTGTCTCAATAAAATACAAGTTAGAATGGAATAGAAAGTTAAATGCAGATATGGAAGCGTATATACCTTTACTGCAAGATAAGATACCATTGTTCTACAATCTGGAGTGCAGTTCTGAACGTGATGAAATAGAAATCAGAACAATGGATTATACGGATATGTTAACTAATCTTAGGTCTCTGTTATGCAGAAAGGGATTTGATGATGTAAATAAACTTGCTTTCTACAAAATCTGTGCGGATCATCCAGAGGTACTAAGCAAAGCTATTGTCATAGATGTTTTGGACAGTGCATGGAAATAGCATTGAAATTTTTTCCCATCAAAGTTGAATGGATTTTAGAAATTAATGGACACAAGGTGGAGGCCTTGTGGGTTAGAACAATGAGAAATTGGCACAGTGCATGCGATGGATGTGGCTTGTCTGCAGACAAACAAGTCAATAAGTTATGGGCAATGTATGCTGTTCTCTCTAAGGATGTGGACTTTGATTGCTTCCCAACACCTGAGATGTATGTTAAGGGCATACCTGTAGTAACATTTGCAGCACTAATGCAAAACATCTCAGCCAGATTATTATTATATAGTGTCGGCAAAGAAAACCTACAATGCCCGCAGCATTTCATCATTAGTCTGTGAATCTTTCTTCAGTACTGTAACAATGCATGAGAGAAACAACATGGGCTGTCCCAAGATAATGAGCAACATTATTACAATAGAAAATTACCATACAGATGCCGAGAAGTAAGTACAGCGGATTTTAGAAATGGTATTTAATACGTGCTTCCCACAATTTGCAGATTTTAGAAATTTTTATCCACCTTCTTACAGGCATTTCTATGTACAGACTGCAAAGTGACCATTTTACCCGGCTGAGTTGGGCGATCATCTCTTTCTGGATCATACAAGTGGGGAGATGCAGCTTCCCAATGAATTTGATTTTACTCATTTGGGCCCACAAAGGCAGAAGAATTGAAGAAGTGATGTCAGTCATGGTAATGCTCTGCTTCGTGGTGTTAAACCAATTAGCAATAAGTACAAATTTAAAATTGATGAGAGTTTAATACCACCAGAACATATGCGCCCAATTCCGCAGAGTCATAAGGTAACCACCAAATGAAGTGACAATTAAATCTTTATTTTCTGTAACAAAATGTATGTACACTGCATTAAATATGAAAAAAACCAGCATCGCACCAGCAATCTCCCCCCAAAGAACATATGGGGTTGGAAAACTCTGTGAACTTTGTAAAGTATGCTTACGTAGCACATACCTTTTGGGCCTTATGAACAATTTTCAGTGAAGTAAACATTTAATTTCTATGTACACAATACATTTTGTAAACCAGGTACGCAACCTTGATCACATTTAATTTATTTCTTACAAGAAATCCATTTGGCTATTCATGATTCAGCCCAGACATACTTACAAGGAGAAAATACATGTACTTCCATTCCAAACTATTGCAACAGATTGCAACAGTAAAAATTATACCCATATAATAAGATACTGTAACACACATTTAACAAAAAGTTGCTGTGACTTAAACAAGTCTACTGCACTTTGTGACATATTTGAGAAATAAATGGTGCATCAGTATCAATAAATGTTACACAAATAGAATCTTGTTCTTCAACTAACAAACAGTACACATAATTGCCGTGTTCTTCTGTAAGTTATGACATACTACACACTTTAACATGGCATATTGAATGTAAAATATACCAGCCGACTCAAAAGAATTACCATATAAGTAACAATTGACACTGGAACATCAGTCTAAATGTACCATCAGGTTCAGATGGAAAAAATCAAACATCAACATAAAAGTAAAACATGGAAACCATAGCAATTATCAAATCTTAGCATCATTCAAAACATAGAACATACACCTACAATTAATTGCAACAAAAGCACAATATACAATCACTTATGGCCATGTAATCCTTTCCATGACTTAATAACAGTGAACGAGTATCAAAAACCTGTTTATACTTGGTACATCCATATGTAATGTCATGCTTGTGCATTGTCATGTGAGATGACAAGCCATTTTTCATTTTAAAATGTTTTGAACACAAAGAACACTTATACATTTTGGCCTTACTCCCATTACTACTATCACTCAATGGTTCTGGTTCTACTTTAAAACTCTGAGGAAACTCATGTCTGCCATTGGCAGTGCTGTTATGCAATGGACACAATTTCAATTCATGTCATTTTCTATCATGACCCCTCCCAAACCTTTTAGGACAAAACTTACAAGGATATTTCTTACTAGTAGTGTGTGACAATTTATGAGTCACATGCTGATATTGAAGAGAAGTCCTTGTGACAGATGTCATATTTGTATTTAAAGCAACCAGTGTGCTTCTGTTCATGCAAATTTTGGCTACACAAACTTCTGAAATGCTTGCCACAACTAGGTACAGAACACTTGTAAGGCATGCCAAGATGAGTAGAGTGCACATGTTGATCCACACCAAATTTAGGTTTAGGTTTCACAGTGTTCGTCACAGGTGAACAAATGTAATGTGTCATTCACCCCAGGGACTTCTGATGAAAGTGTAAAGTTAGATATTTCTGAACCTTGTGTGCTTACAAGGGAAGCTGAAGGACCTGGAGAATCTGACCTGAAGCTGAATGAATCAAACTCCATAATGTCTGGTGTATCGACTTCTTTGTCATACTGCATAGATAAATCAGGTGTTGAAACATCTGAGAGGGCCATATCATCAAACCTGGGACTTACTGGCTCTTGGTCTTCAGCTGAAAAAAGACACACAAATGCACAAGTGTTACAACATTTAGTCATGACAGAAATGTAACACTTTTATGTTTACTCTACAAGTAGTACTCAATGTATAAGCTTAATTAATTTCTAAAATCTGCAAACTTTAGGTGTTCTCTGGAGCATCAATTGTTCTAAAATGTGTAAACTTGTAATGAAAATCACTATGTCCAAATGAAATTGTATTACCTACTTTTTTTGGAAAGAAGGTGCCTTCAACATAGATGAGGACAATGTTGACAGCCCCAACATCATCAGTTGACCAAATGTATGGCCCATTGTAAATTGTTATGCATCTGCCTAACATTCTGGCCATCAAGTAAGGGGTGTACTGGTCAACTTTAGTCTCATTTGTGTCTATTAGGGTGAGGTACATGAAAAAACCAAGTTGCCTATCATTCAGTAAGTCTTTCAAGAGAACCTGTAAGTACATTAAATGAGAAAACATTTGTTGAAATTTGAATTGCTTACGGTAATAAACAACATTTGTGAATGTATGTGAAACAAAGGGAACTGTGACATGCATTATTTTGCAAAGATAGCTGTTTTCAGACATGGAGACCAAGTTTCTTTTAACAGGGACATAACAGATTTTAGAAAAACTAGTGATGGAAAGGTTTACTTACTGATGTAAAGTGCTCTTGTTGAGCTATATACAGTGCCAACAGCTTCTTGACGGCCTCACTTTCTTCCATGCTCTCATATTCTTTGCAGTTTCTGATGATGCATGAGTAAAACCTGTCAGTACCATGTTCGCCCTGTACAATGTAGTGGTTGATCAAGGAGAGTGCATCTCACATTTGAACAAGGTCATTTTCTTTAAGGCACCACCCTAAGACAGTCTTGAATTTCTTTATGTGTGAATCCTCCACTTTAAGTTCTTTTTCTCTCTCCTCCTGCAAGTCTTGGGCTCTACATTCACTTTCTTCCTTGTTTGTGACAATCAACCCACCTTTCACTTCTGCTTCTTTTGCTGATGACCTTAAATTTTTCTTAGCTGACACAGGTGTTGTGCAGGTAGGCAGCAAACTCCATAGTTATGTTTCTGGTAAAGCATCTTTCTCCCAACTTGCTGTGTCTGCTGGCTGAGCCCTTTGTACTTGGTCTGGAATATCTGCAGTCTCAATGGATTTGCCCGTGTACACATCAAACTTTTGTTTAACATCTGTGGTAGACCCAACAGGATCATCAAAAAGTTTCTTCCCTGTGAACCGGTCATACATAGGGTGTGGAGGTGAAGGTGGTTTGCCCTTTGGTAGAGGGTCAAATAATTTCTTTCCAGTGAAAGAGTCATAGGCAGGTCTGGCAGTTAAATGACTTTCACCCGGTCTAGAAGTGTATGTGTCGTGATGGTGATGCCGCGATTCCTCTTCACCTTTCAAAGTCCCTGCCAAACATGTAACTTGCTTTGTAGCTGGGCTGTTGTTGGACATTTTGGGGGGCCTCTGCAGTCCCAATCATCATTACCTTGATGCCGACTGAATGCAACATCTCGACGATAGGCTCCATACAAAGAATGTTCATCATGGTATCAATCACAATCACCTTCATGACCATACTGATCTTAACTTTTGTACCAACCAAAATCTCGACTGTCATTGTAATGAGGCCTCTTGGGAACTGAGGAATATTTGTCAAAACCTTCATAAGAGTGTCCAACGTCTACATAATTAGAGTGGTGAAGGGAAGACTTTGGTTTGCTGGACACAACACCAAACTGGAAATGACTTGTCATCACCTTGGTCTCCAAATAACAGTCCCTTTTTAGCCACAGGTTGTGTAGGTGAATGGTGGTACTGTTCCGCACTCTGCTGGTGCAATGATTGTGGACTAATTCCAGACCTTGAACCTTTGCCTAATTTGCCATGATCAGTGTCATCTAATGTCAAAGCAGCTGAAAATAAACAAAAGTGCAGATTTTAGAAATTATTGTCTTCAATATTTGTCCTGTAAGTGGAAAGCAGTTGCATAGTACAAAAGTGCGGAGTTTAGAAATTATTTAGTTGCATTGGATAAATGAAATTGTGTCGTTAGGGAGGATAAATATGCATTATTAGGTGAAAATTACTAACTGCAAAATTTCCAACAGTCAAAGAAATGCTCTCGTTCATGGTGTATACTTTAACTCAGGGTTAATTTCTGGACTAAATAAGACTAAAATTTTTATAGTTTACAATTACGATTGTTTAAAAAGTTATGGTAAAAGTAAGTGCTTACAAAATATAACAAACAAATGCCAAAATTTTTAATGAAGAAACATGAATAACACAAATTTATGCATTAGTAGTACCTTGTCTGGTTGTATCCTATGAAATAACCACAAATTATGAAGTGTAATAAAATGCAAAGGTAGGTACATACACATTTTAAAAAACCAGCAAATGCTTGATGTTACCTCAATTTTGAAGTCTCTGCACAGGTGAGGGTTCACTTTAATGCATACTATTTATGAAGTGCATCCTATTTATGAAATATAAGCTTACCCCATGCTATTGTTCCATCATGGTGTTAAAGGTACAAAATCACTGGTTGCTGGTTGCAGCGCTGGATGTGGCATGGACTACATGGTTCATTCCTCGTATGGTAGACCAAGTTTACACTGTTCCAACTTTTAGTGCCAGAATGTCAAACACATTCTTGTCCAAGTCTATCAGCTTAACGATGTTTCAGTGAGCGTATTAATTTCAATGTTATTGTCAGGGCAGTCCAGCTTGCTCATAAGCCACATACGTACAGAGGTAGATTTAATCCACTCTTCAGCAATCACTACCAAGGCGTGTGGGAAGTCACACTCACAGTCCGGGTTATTATTTGTTTTCTTTGTAAATCAAATCCAAATTGCTGATGAGAACCATCATCTGATCTGCTGCCTTGTCCAAGTCAATGGTAGTTTTACATGGGTTAATTAAACTCTCATCCCCTGCACCGGTAACAACAAGAGTTGTTTGCAGTGAACTAGGTCCAATTGGAAGACCACCCATGCCAGTACCAGCAGTTGCATTGTTGTTATCGGGTAATGCCTGGTTGCCTTTCTGGTTGCCTTTGAGAAGGTCGACTTTGGGTGGTGTCGGTGTTGTAGTTTTCTTCTGAACATTATCATGCTTGTCTTTATTTGAAGGACTGATTTTGTCATGCCTTGGACAAGCCTGAAATTACATAAATCCATTCAAACATACAGTTTATAAAAAGGATCACATTGGCGGATCCAAGGGGGGACGCGTGTCCCCTCCAACGGCCCAACTTTCTTTCATTTTCATAGGGTTTCGGAGGAAAATATTAAAAGGTGCCCCCTTCAACCACCCGAAGGCGCCGGGGCGCCCCCTCCAACGAGAAACCCTGCGCTGTGTCCTTTGTCACCACACAAAAAATTGTATCAGTTGTGTACGTAAAGAGTATGTATAAGGGAGCTCCCGTAAGGTACCGTGTTAAAGATTACTGTTGGCAGTAAAGTAATTTAAAAAACGAAAAGATGTTACAAAACGTCGTGTTTATCGAATGAAAATGCTTTTTCGGTACAATAAAAGGGAATACCGCTGATTCGGCTAAACCACTGACAAACCTGTATCAAAATTATATCAGAAACATCTGGTAAAATGAATAAATCTGTCCAGAGGGTCAGATATTTTTATTGTCCAGAGTCATTGAAATCTCGTTTCCTTTTATGTTCTTCAAAAAGGTCCGATTGTTTTATTGCTCTTATCATTTTCAACTTGTCAATGGTTTAGCCGAATCAACGGTAAAACCAGAGCGGATTGCCAACGCTGCTACAGCTTACATTTATTTTCTGTTATTTCATGGCCCTCAATAAAAGTTGTGTTTATCGAATGAAATGTTTCCCGTTTCTGGCACTGTGACATAACACAGCATAAATTGATTTCAGACATCACAGTCTCATCGAATTTCATTCAATATACAAACAGCCATTTTTAAATATCACAGGCTTTTTTGGCGGAATAAACCAGAAAAAGGGAATAAATCCAGAGGCGATTCCCCCGCTGCTAGCTTTCATTTATTTTCTGTTATTTCATGGATCTAATTAAGGTTCTTGTAATAAGAAGGTAAAACAACATTTTAAAATCTTCATTATTCAGAAAGACTCAAATAAAGTATTTTTAGCAGAAATATATACTGGTCAAACAAATATATATGCATCCGGTCATCACATGATAACAAAAAGCAAAACAAAAAAAGCAGATCGTGAAATTAAGTACTATTAAAAGTTAACGTCCGAATTTCAATAACTTAACATGAAAGTCTATTGAAAATTTCATGCTGACTTATTGAAATTCGGACGTTAACTTTCAATAGTAATTTCACGATCTAAGAGTCCAAAAATTGTGCTTGCCTCTTACGATTTAACGAATTTAATTTTGTAGAAATGGAACCTGCGAATTCGAATTTTAAAGTGGGCAAACCAATCAACATGACATGTCATCTAAACCTCAGCAATCCAATATACAAGGAAGATCAGTATGGTGCCTATGATGTCTATTTTACAATTGATGATAACACTGTGGATTCATCTCATGTAACAGTCTTGGACAAAACACTTATAAACCTGAGGTATCCTGCCACAGCAGAGATGCATAAGAAATGGGTAGCTTGTCGTCTAAAGAGAAAGGATGATGACATATTTATCGCCAGTAATTTTATTCATGTTGGCTGTAAGTATGCGCCGTTTTAAAATTTTCATGGCGGAGAATTTATAAATCATGAAATTCCTACTAATTTTAAAACGTGTGAAACAAAAGAGGAGTTACTGTTCCAAAACTGATAGGAATTTCAGGGTTTGGCGACCACTTTATTTTATAAAGCTAAGTTAAGTTTTTGCTGTAGTTTCCTTCTCAACAACAACGAACAGCAAAAGAGGTTTGCACAGATGACTAAGCGCTGTGGTATTAATTAGAAGCGCAGGGCTATTAAAAAATAAAAACAATGCATAGAAAACTGATGCAAGTTGTTCTGTTCCAGATCAACCAAAGCAACCGAAACTTGGAGACATCGTTGTATTCAACTGGACTCGGTTAACGTTTTTCTGGAAGAAAGACATCAATCTCGTGTATGAAACATCTGTACATTCTTGGTGGAAACACAAGTAAATATGTTTGTAATTACTATTAGGAAACTTTTAAAATGTCAACAAATATTTCTCAGATCATGAAATTACTATCAAGTTTTAAATGTCTCGCAACAAACCACCATAAACTCATTTTTGCCCCAGCCACCACCCCCTCGTTGATATCTCGGACTGCAGAGCTCGGATCATCAAATAGTTTATATGTGTCACAGTTCTTCCGCTTGTACCCCGAAACTCGGGCTAAGGTGTGTCTCTGATATCGGTAACCGGGCTGTGACAGCACCCCGGTCTCGCGATCTTACGGCTGGTCGAAATGTTGGCGATCCCGCCAGACAACGTACTTCGTCGGATTTACGTTTCCCGGATGGATAGCTA
>JBCAUI010243079.1:0-16288 GCA_038406195.1 Haplosyllis anthogorgicola
AAGTCTCTCCGCTTTTTTGTGTTCAACAGTTACTTCCTTTATAACATGGGAAGTATCAGTAAAATTGGGTTGGCGCCCCCCCCCCCCACGGGACATCCTGGATCCACCAATGCTGTATGTACAGGAACACAGCAAATACCATAGTTTAGGTATGTATGTTGTTTCCACATTAAATCAGGAATTTTCCAAAGTGCAACTCACTTCAGTCTGCATACTTAATACCTACCTAATATAGATACACAGATATACGTGTAATTTGTAAGTATAAGATTATTGCAAATGCCATAGTTTAAGCTTATATGTCAATTCCACTGCATAGGACAAACTTTTCCTGTCATGCATCTCCATTTTGGGAAACAACAGTTCACACTACAAGTAAAAGATACATTACCTGATACATTTCCCGAGCTGAGGTAATGTGTCTAACGCTAAATAAAAAACTAAGTTACAAGGTGAATGATAGCAAAGCAGACTGTACCACTCCCCGTGGGAAGTGACCCAGCTTATGACACAAGTGATGGCCCAGTTTTATCCGATCTTTTACTCAGACTGAAGTGAACCAAACTCCATCAAACCACCTGCATCCAACCTTCCAATTTATACTTAGAATCAGTAAATGGGCCAAAGATCTTCAGTGGCGGGGTCACTTGTCAATCAGGTCAAAAAGCGACACCAAGGTTATCATCTCCTGAAGTTTACACTTTATTAGTAAGTACGCAAGTTGTTACTTTAGAACACAATAAGGTCAAAAAGCGATACTAAGGTGAAATTTCGTGAAGTACTCTGCCAAAATAAATTCAATATATTCAACTTGAAAATAGGTCAATAATTAGCTCGTCATGCTCTCAATTACTAGGTGTTTTGCATTATGGTTCAGTAATGGGGCCAGAAACTGCGTCAGTGATTAACCTAACATTTAGGTCAGTAATTAGTTTGCTGGAACTTACTTACACATGCAGTATTGGGGTCATTATGTGTGTTGTGCACCTGCATCTGTAATGGACAAAGGTGTTACCCTCATCACTTTGTACATTACGCATGAAAATTGGTACTGATTTTGCAATGTTTTTAACACTAGGCAGTTGGGTATACGAAGTGTAAGTTTAAAGCGACAATTGTTTTGCCGAAATTGTGTGATGGTGTGCTGAACTGCAATAGTAAAACATAGGAATTCTTTGCCGCTCAAAAATTGTGGCAGCACCTGACGGGCTATTTATAAATACAAGCTACACTTCGTTTCCTACTAGAAGATATTCCACCAAATCTACATATGACTACATCTTGGTAATCCTCCCGTTCTATGAATTTGAAATCTTTTTCTGAAGCCACAAGGCTTCCATAAGCCACAAGTGCGAATACTGCAAGTTTTCAAGAAAAGTTCAAAATATCTGTTGCGTAGGATGCGAAAATTTTATTTTCTATTGTTGTAAAAAATTTCATAAAGTCTGACTAAATGAGTCATATCATATATCTAAATGACATCAAGTGGAATTCGTTGCCATTTTATTGTATACCAGCTAGATCTACTACAGGTTGTCAACATGGCTGCCAAATTAGGTTTTATTATTAGCACTTCCTATGCGTTTTTTCAATCGATTACTAAAATCTGTCATCTGTAAGCAACTGATAATAAGAATTAAATTAATGATAAAAAATTAGACATAAATCATCAGTCCGACATAAAATACCAATCTTGCTGAATTAACAGGATTCCAAATCGAATGCGAAAAAATGAAAATTATAAGTTTTTCTTGTCTGGTCATCCACGCCAGGAGGTTAGTAAAAATGGTAAAGTTATGTAATGAGCCAGGCGGTTCATAGTTCATCTCAGATATGGCGTGTTCAATCTGACATATTTGGCATGTCTATTACTAAAGCACGAAACCTTAATGGAGTCGTTTAACCTCAGTCTGTAACGACCTCTTCACAATGTTAGATTGTAAATGTCAAATAATTTTCTGATGAAATGTAAATCAGATGAAACATTAGATGCTCAGTTTAAGAATGAATCTATTCGCATGGTATGGTACTTTATGATACACTGAGATTGAAAGTGTATTCACTCATCTAACATTGCACAATCTAAATCACACATTTCTGAACATTAAACATGAAAGAAATTTTTGTCAAATCCAAAGAGCTCTGGTGTGTACCAGGCCTGTTTAGGATGTAGATGTAGTACATAAAAATCGTATGATTTTTTGGAAACGAAGAGAACAAAGGACAGAACGAAAGAATTTCACGCTGTGCTTTTGATGTGCTACTATTAAATTTCTGATACGAATTTCGTGTACTGGCTGTAAGGAACAATTAACTTGAAGGTTGGATGAAAGTTTACGGTCTGTACTTGTAGAACATTTAAATTGACAATCTCTTTGTCCGATTATGCCATTGAAACAAAGTTAACTGTCTGCGTCTCATTGTTTCAACCAACCCTTTTAAAATTCGAAGGACATGGTTTTCAAAGATAACATCTGACATTTTGATGGAAAATTAAATACGTCGATTCGGAGATGAAATCCTTAAATGAATCAGGAGACTTTTCACATTTAAGAACATTGTAATTTTATTTACAGATCAGCTTTCACTTCAGCTGAACGTTAACAGTGTAAAATTACACTCTTTAATCGAAGCTGTACAAGCCTTTTCACTTTAGTGATTGAAGTGAAATACTCCGCTCCAGATAGCGAAATCTCAATCCTATACAATTAGCCACCCACAGCCTAGCGTAGTGATTTACAGTATTTTGGATTTAATGATTAGCCTCTCCCTGGTTATCGTAGATTGATGTATCGTTTTTAGGTTAAGAGTGTAACCTACGCGTACTCCACAAACAAATCTTTTGTGCTGACAATATTTTCTACTGGAACAAATGCTTGACTTTCAATCTCAGAATTCTGTCGCAAAAATTTCTTCTTAAAATGTTGCTAATATTTTCTTCCAAAGACCCAAGAGGTCTGACTGTATGTGGGGAGCCATGTCCACAAAAAATTCGAATTGTTGTAAATCATTCGATCAAACGCATACCCATGAATTACTTCACAATATTTGTAACACAACGTACATGATAGTCTATGTGTCTTCATCATTCCTTTCATACACAACTCCAAAACTGAATCATGCACTTCAGGTGTGACCGTCAGGTGCTGCACATACAATGCAGCGGACGTCCAACGAACTATTGTGAAAATATATTGTTCACTGATGCAATATCATTTTCTACCAACAAATCGGTCTTGTCATGGTTACTAGGAGATTGCTGGTGCTTTCTTTGCATTCTGGTCATATTTTTCTCTTGTTTCTGGCCACAGAGTTCTGTCGGAGGCGAGAGATCAGGAAGAGTTCCCGGACTTGACCGGAACCGAAAAGCTCGAGAAGTTGAGTCTGGACCGCGGCAGCATCAAGGTCATCCCGCCACACGTGTGCGACACCCTGGAGATCCTCAGGACGTTGTGAGTACTCAACACGTGTTTAATATAGCGTCTCCAGCTCCTGGATTTTTTTGTCAACGTAGAAATGTTTCGGAACAAAAACATTCCACGCTGTGCCATCCTGAAATTTCATAGTTCCAAATCTGACAGGGATTTGATACTTTGTGGTGCAAAATTAACAATTTAGTGTAACAATTTTAATCTCACTTTCATTTCCCAACACATGTAACACAGTTAAGAGTGGTTAATTTTCCTAAATTCCATTGCTGCAAAATAGTTTCTCGTTGCACTCCTGATTTAAAAGATTCAGGACTCAGAATGGGTGTCCAAATGTAAAACACTATTGTTTTTGTCTGCTAATAATATTAATCTAGAAACAAAATAATCCCAAGATTTATTAGAAAACGATAAATAAATTTCCCCCGACATGGATTTTAAAGCCACTCAAGCTTTTCTTGAAAACGCAAAGCTGGCAAAAATCCAATGATACTAAAATTATGACAAATGATTTTATTATGAATAGAAGAACAAAAAATCCAGTGTTTCGAGTTACATTAATTAAACTCTTGTTAATTTCCAGCGACATCCATTCGAACCGAATAACGAAGATTCCGGACATGAGCGGATGCAGTGAACTCAGGATACTGTAAGTACAAGTACCACAAGTTAATGGCTTCAGTACACGAAACAGCCTTCTGGCCGCAACACAAAACTCACAAAACACAAAACATAAACATATGTTTCGCTAGCTATTCCAGGTTTTTCCTAATTCATTCTTTACCAGATCTGACAGAATTGATAGGTCTGGTTATGTTGCTAATTTAAGTATAAATTTAAAAAAAAAAAGCCAAATATTCTTTATTAAAAATAGTAATGATTTGTAATTTAATTGCAATTAGAAACACCACAGGGCCTCCTTTACATCAATTACAAAATCTGTCAAATCTGACAAAAACCCTCAATTAGGAACAACCTTCATCAGATAGTGACAGATTAGGCGTGTTTGTATTATTCGTTGTTCTTTTTTTAGTATTTTACACCTGTCTTTGGAAAATTAATGGGAGCCCAATTCTTAACAGATATTCACGGTACCAATCCTATTCGAGTATCGCATCTGTCATTTGATGAGTAGGATCTAGGGCACATGACAGAATCATGATGGCAAAAGATACGAAAGTTATAAAAGGCATTTAAAATGTTATGAAAATGTCATTTGGACAATTCTATTATGCTTAGTTTTTACAGACAGTATTTGTGTCTTCCAACATTTGTGTAGCTATCACATTTCACACTCTGTGATAAAAACGATGTATACGAGGCATACGAGTCTTAGGCATCCAGTTCATTACTATCATAGATCTATGTTACGTTCCTTACTAACACGTGGATACTAGTTAGAACTCTGAGTGTGAAAAAAAATATTCGGTTTAGCATCCGTCTCTGGATCCGATGGTTTTGGGTTCAAATCCGACACTGTGCCTTTTCACCAGTCCTTGAAAAGTATGTGAGAAGTGTTGCCATCTGCTTGCAAACACCCATGTACATTGTATACTCCTACTGAGCAGAAAATGGTTGCAATTCACAAGTGAATCTGAGGATCATGCAGCTCCTAGAATCCTATGAATTTGGAAACGTACTCACCCCGTGGTACAAGCATGTAATTCGCATTATCGGAATTGTAAAAAAAAGTGTGTGCGACTTTTCTCAGATGCCTTAAGAAAATTTGAAACCCGTCGCAAGTGCAAAGTACCGGTCTCTGAGAATGATTTGGTACTCTAAAGCCTCCATAAAGTTCAGAGTGCCTCTTGTTTTCACTTCCTGGCCAGAAAAGTCTGTAGCCTTGCTCAAATCCTAGAACTCACTCGGCACAAAACGCGGTGCTGACTTTTCAGAGATGCCTCAACAAAATTTGAAACCCCGTTCCAAGTCCAAACGGCTGTACCTACAAAATGGTTCGTCTTGATTTCTGAGAATGGACTGAAACCTCTAAAAACGTTAAAAAATGTCAGTTTAGCGTCCATATCCAGGCCAGAAAAGTTTGTAGCCCTAAAAGAGAACTCACTCGGCACAAAACGTGACACATGATCCGGTGTTGTATTCAGACTCTGTCTTCAATGCCTCTGTCTTCCGCTGTGAATATTACAACATGGTAATCATATAAGATAATACGTTTTTACGATGTTAATTTGTCACGAAATAAGTACTTACAAAGTTTTCAATCACCTCGGAAAAAAAACCAATTCATGGCAAAAGTACAACACGTAGTGTCAAAAAAGCCAGACGTGTTAAAAGTAATGCCTGGGATAAAATATGCGCATCATTTACGGCTATGTTTTTGTAACATGTAATTATATAATTAGCATAAATAATGACAGTGGAAAAAGGGAAAAAATATCGATATTACTACGGACTTCAGATTTTAATTAGGCCGTTTTCAGTACTTTGCACATGAAAAAAAGAATAAATATTAAACATAGATACACTCAAAACTTATGCATAAAATCTCTTTATAAATTAGTAACGTATGTTTGCAGAAACCTTGGTAACAATGAGCTGACCACACTAGAGGGTAAACCGTTTACAGGGCTCACCCAGCTTCGGGATCTCACCCTCTCTCACAACTACATACATGAAGTGCCTGTTGACGCCTTCACGGGACTTATACATCTGCAATACCTGTAAGTATTATATTGCCGGGGACGTGGCTCAGTCGGTAGAGCGGTGGGCTTCACAATTTTTATTAGGTAGTAGGAGACGACGGTAGTAGTAGGGTAACGTGAACACACCCAACATATTCCAATAGGGAACAAAGTGTACCTTGTATTTATTGTCCATCAGGCGCTGCCACAATTGAGGACGGCAGAAAACTCCTTAGCAGTACCATTGCAGTTCAGCACACCATCACATAATGTTGGCTATAAAATCGCGCTTTGTATGTTACACTTTGTACCCTACTGGGTAGGGATTAAATACTCAAATCAATTAAATGGAAGTCTGGAGATGAGATGATATTGTCTTCCAAGCCTTCACAGCCTAAATCTGTGTCACCTATGTCCTGGATGTTGTTGTCTAGTTTGTCGTTTACTCAGCTTTTACAACTTACGTTGTTTTATTTCAAAAGATTCTTATGGCTATTCTGGTTAGTAACATTGCTCTATTGAAACATTCACTGTGTTGACAATTTCTTTTGTAACTGTTTAAAATTGATTTTAATCTGCGTATCGTATAAAGACGTTATGTAACCAACGTTATTTTCTAATATCCTGTTGTTTCTTTACTTTAATTTTAAATGTGACTTCATCCGTAAACATTTTAATTATATTTGGTAACAAAATCGAAAAACTATCAGAAAACCAGCTGTCAGTGTGATCTCGAGTTCAATGACTTGCCTCTCAACTTACCACGCAGGGAATTAGGTGCCTCCCAGATTACACATCTGGAACTGTTTTGTCGTCATGTCAGAGCTCAGGTCTCCAAAACGCAATTACCAAGCTGGCATTTGAACTTCCTGATAACGGAAGGTTTCTTCTAAATACAGAATCAACAAGTGACAACTACAGCAAATAACCTAGTTAACCTATCTCTAATTTAAAAAGTTTTATGGCTTACTCAGCTCGAATCTGTAAGCTAAATTTATGCTTACTTATCACATTTAACGTCTTAATAATAAAGTTGTCTCACTAATATCAAGAAGCTTCTGTCTGGTTTGTCTTTTTGTGAACAATATTTGAATTATTCCCTTTTTAGGGATGACAGGTGAAATTGTCAATTTGTTTTAAATTTGTAATATGTGCATTTAAACTGAGAAATATATCTGGATTAAGAATTTACAATTCAACGCATATCAGACGCTTAGATGCACATCTCAAAATAAATTTTACAATCGTCATTCCCAAAAACAGAATGATTAAAAAATTGTAAACCAACAAAGCATCCATAATCTTGTAGATATTAACGGACACGCCAAATGACGGGTTACTAAAGTGATATTGAAAGTAAAACATATTCTCTCATATACACTAACGTTGATTTGATCTCATACCGTTTCAAATTATCTGAAATGTAAGGCACTTTACAAGCTGCAGCCAGTGGGGGTTTAGTTACGGTGAGTAAAACACCAGACTGTCCATGCAAGTAGCAGTAAGACAGGAATGTCATTGAACTCTTACATTGGAACATTAGTAGGATGTAGGATGTCAATCTCGTAATGACACAAGAGCCTCATGTAAATTCATAATGCCAACTGGAAGCCCATTGACACAATGTTAAAAATGGAAAAGAATGCTGTCTTATTGCATTGCTGCAAATGGGAACTTAACATCAAATATCCCTCACATCTTTCCCTATTTCTACAAAATAAAGACGAGAAACTACACAAAAAATTATTTTGCATGTTTTCAACAAATATCACAATAATTTTTACAAATTGGTCCAAAGGTTTAACATTGTGTCAATGGAATTTCTAGTGGCATATATGAATTTGCATGAGGCTCTTGTGTCATTACGAGATTGACATCCTGCACCCTGATTAGGGGTGAGTGTTTCCTCGATGAGGTTCACACGCAGCCGCATTTGTACGACCACGTGGCCTCAATAAAGAACCATTAGTCACTGAGCATCCACCACAAGAACGGTCATCCATTCATAGTCTGCGTACTGCTCTGTCCGTGCGCTGTTAGCATTGTGCTTTTGTCATTACAAATGGAGTTGAATTGATAAAATGTGAATCAAAAGGGAGAAAACATACATTTAGCTCTCTCCAAAATAACCGTGAGGACAATTCCTAGGATTGTACTATATTTGTGTTTTCTTCGTATTTATTTTCATGGGCTATTCTGCCAAATTGGTTCTTTGTAATCAACATTATTATTAGTAAAATAACTCATTATTGACTTTTTAAAATAACTGATATCAATAAAGAACCTAAGATTGGTCCAAATTAAACAGAAAATCATGGCCAGATATTAAAATATGGACTTTCAGCAAAAACAATCGACCCACATGTAAATTATATACACTAGTGGACTCGAAAGTGTCCCCTATTCAGTCGACTGATTCCTCGGACATGAAACGGGGACATTTTCTCGTCTACTATTATACTCATAAACAATGTTCTGTATGAAGGTCCCCTCTAGAAAATATAGTTGTTCATTCCCTTAAACGTTGAAGAACATTTCTGAATACTATACCAACTGACTTTTGTTCACAAACATGAAGTGTGTCGTATTTTCGCTGACATTCTGTAATAGAAGCCTCAGGGAGAACTAACTTCTCGGTTTACTTTCCTTGACAATGGACAACACGTTTACGAAAATGTGAACCAGTTTATTTTCATTCATTCTACGAAGCCATTTGTACAATGAATATCACTGATTAGCATTTGACATAACAAAACTGTCAAACATAACAATCAACAAAGGCTATTTTTGTTCGCATTGTATCTATTGAAACAGTTCGTCAATAAGGCTGATAGGATATTTTGTTCGTTAACACTTGCTCATATTTCTAATACGTTACAAAGGGTGAAATACTTATCATTTTTAGAACAATAGAAATTCAAAAGAACAGCGTGAAATTCTTTTGTTCTCTCTTTTGTTCTTTACGCTTCCAAAATGAAAGGAATTTCATCAGCTGGACACACAAATTTTCCAGTAATAGTTGTGATGATAGTAAACATGTTTCAGACAACGTGACATAAAACATTTTTGAAATTACTTTCTTCATGAAAATCTCTTGAAAAGGAAAGCTGGCAAAGACATGATGAGTCATAAAATATTTCTAACATTCAACTTACTCATGGGGATTTATTTATCAAACATTTCATAAAATTAGGGCCAGAGAAAATCTATTTTCACAATTTTCAAAGTCCTCTTTCTGGGAGATATGGTTTTGGTTTTATAGGTGAAATAATATGAAAACGGTCAAATGTCAAGACACTTAATCCTTGACAGTGGATGAACTCTTCTTCAAATTACTTAAAGCAGCGTTACGACATGTGTCATCTAAAAGATTATTGGGATGTTTTATACGTCGTTTACATAACAACATTTCAATAAACTTTTAGGGATGACAGGTTAACATTTGGGATAACAATTTTATTGCTTACAGGTACAGTCTCAAGTAGACAGTAGAAGCATTATGTGGACAAAGCTGCCACTATGACTCTCATCAATTATGTATCAACAATTTGTAACTGATAAATAATAGGTATTGTTATCACAAATGTTAACCTGTTGTCCCCAAAAGTGAACTTGCTGAAACATTGTTATGAAAACAATGGATAAAATATCCAAATAATCTTTTAGATGAGACATGCCTATTCCTCCCTTCTAGCCTTGTATTTTAATGTTACTCTACTGTATTTTGCAGGGATCTACAGCATAACAGACTGACGCATATTCACCCTGAAGCATTCGTTGTTCTTAAGAGTCTGGAAGATCTGTAAGTACACGTCAATATTTCTATTTATTTGGACCAAGGTCCATTTGTGGAGCCACTGATTTCCCTGTTTTGGACCTTGTGTGACCTTCCCCATGAGTTTTAAAGCCAGGGTGGATCCCGTGCCTGCACTCATCCATGCTTGCGTGCAGTGATCACCTTTCGCACCAATAGGGGTGTACACTATACATGCGCATATGGAATGGCTGGCTGGGACCTTTTTCCCTCATGCATCAGTCAGTAGTTGAACACCTGATGTAGTGGTGAGCTGCTCGGTGAGGCGTGACTAAAGTCCGATGTTCTACCAACTAAGCTACTCAGTCCCGTACGCGTCAATATTCTTTAAGAGCAGTGACGTTATATTTCTAACATATTACCGATTTGTCCTTCAGTTTGACAACAATACCATTATATCGATCGCATTCTAACAGAGCACTATGTGAAATTCTGTGTTCTAAATTCATAAAACTTTTAGAAAAAAATATTTTTCTGCTACTTGTCAAAAATGAGTGTCAATAGCGATCAGTACACTGACCACGAAATCGCCTGGTTACTATTTTACGATTACTACTTTGCGATTCTGTAACCCTTGTTATCACCTCCCGCGCACAAGCCCGGGCCCCTGGATTTACTATTCTTACGCTCAAACCTGTGCCTACTGTTACTTGAGCCTGTATCAAAGATGTTTATCAAAGAGTTGTAACCTGGTAGATTGTGTAGATGAAGAGGAGTAAGTACCTTCATCTTAAACATCAGGGCCTGAGTATTATTTTTTTGGGTTACCTTGTGCAAGGTGTAGCCCACTAAAGCCCTAGATATGGAAAATTTCTTAACCCCACGCCTGCAGCAGCCAAGCGGGAATGAAGGCATGAGAGGCTAGAAATTTTAACGGTCTGATCCAGAAAGTTACTTTTTTTCTTTTGCACTTTTTTGGAAACAAGAGCCTTGTAAACCTTTGTATTACAAATAAGTTTCAAAAAACGAATTGTTTTGTTTTGAGCAGTCACTGATACTCATACACTTTGAATTTTGATCGAAACGAGATTCGAACATTTGAAGTTTGACACTAAGAACCGCATGATGACTCATTGATCCTCATGCCTATTGGAATTGAGGGTCTATGTATTCAAGGGAAACTAGATTTGTGTTCCTGGCAGCCATTGCAGAAAGGTTCACCAGGACCAGCCACCCCACTCCTACCCCCCCCCTAATCCCCCCCCCCCCAAGGCTTGAACTGGGGAAATGCATTTCTGTGAAAAGTCTGACAAAATATGGCTTCATGTTGTGTGCACCGATAGGTCATCTCTCGTTTTTATGTTACGACACCAAAGTGTGTTTAACGTGTGTTTCCTTAAGTTCCATTTTCTTCATAAAGGCAGATAGTGTAATTCAAGAAATTTTCTACCCTTTGCCTACCACACGTTAGATAACCTATGCTATGTAGTTACGTGATACGGTAACAAAACCACAACACAGAACGAACAGTGCAACTCAATAATGTCAAACGACTTTGATGTTTCTTTGTGTTCTTTGATAAAGCTACGTAAAGAGCAAATATTATACAACTATACATGATACTACTGAAATGAATACGTAAAGTTTTAATAGTGTATTGACTCGAGAACTTTATGAAGCTTTACGTGTTTTGTAATGTTCGCCATAAGTACTCTGTGTAATTTGAGACTGTTGAACTTTTAATGATCAAACAGGAAAATTCCATTCATTTAAGAATGTCAAATGAAAAATGCTTTACCAAGTTTACATCCAGAATCGTTTGTTTTCAAACAAACTTTGCGTTTGCAGTAAAAAGCAGAATCGTAGATGTGTGAACACATAATTTTTTTAAATATCTACATCAAGTACCTACAAATTAAAGTTAATTGGTAGAATAAATATCACAAGATGAAACTTATTTCAAAACAAACTGCCTCAATTTAACTTGTCATCCCCAAATACAGAATCAGTCACAGATTAGAAACAAAGCAGATTAACATTTCTTGATTCAAAGGTGACAAAATATTGAATAACCGCCTAATATAATACTTCCCATACACTTGTATTGAATAACCGCCTAATATAACACTTCCCATACACTTGTAAAACTTAAGAGAGAATATCTACATTCGAGTGTGAGATATTTTGTTTGAATGCTGTTTCTGAAAATGCAAATCGCGAACAAATCTGGTAATGAGCACACCAAAGGATCTTGGAACAGAAACGTCTGAGAACTCACCAAGATGGCAGCTTCTGTTAAATATTTAATTGATGTTGTAGGAACCTTGGAGAGAACATGTACCCCGTCCTGCCGACTAAAGGTTTGGAGAACCTCAAGAATCTCAAGACGTTTAACAATAAGGAGCTGAAGGACTTCCCTCCCGCCGAGACCTTCCCCAGAATACAGCTGCTTACTCTCTCCTACGCCTATCACTGCTGTGAGTTCATACAACAGGACGCAGAGGTAGGTTGCCAGAGTTTGTCTGTCTGTGTTCCGTGTTTTGCCATACATCCTTTCATTTTCTGTTCGTTTTTTGTAGAGATTTTTCAAAAACCAGAGGCGTTTTGGCTTTTGGTGAGTTTGGGTGAGAAGATCCTTTGGGAAGCTATTTTGCAACAATATCATTCCACTCTGTGATTCTGTTGGCGTCAATTGAGTTGTCTTACGCTGCAATTTCTCGTCGTACTTTGTTCATCAATATCAGAATTGTTTTATGTTCCACCTTTCTGAAATTAGTGGGATACATGCAAATCTGGGATTTTCTTTAAATAAAATTGGTTAAGAGGTTTCAAGATTAGCTTGCGCTTAAATAGACATGATGTTAAAACTGAACAATAGACAATAATTAACCGTATAATCCGTTCCTGGTATTGTAGAACCCGTCTAACCAGATGGAGATGGATGAAGAGGTCGTGTTCCTGACTCGAGACACCGACAGCGGACTGTGGAGGAACCTCTCCAACATACTCGGTCCACTCGGTGGGTAACAGCTCTAAGCAGAAATTAATTTTAGAAAAATAATAAATCTTTACCTTGTTGAACCAGAGGCATAGTGAAACTGCACAACCACTGATCCATTGTTGACTATGAGGTGGGAACAAACATTGAAGAGTAGATTGTGCATTGTCTTAAACTAGTGCTGAGCAATCACCCATGACACATTCTTATGTTATTATGTGCATTGCTCACCCCCTAACCTTTGTTCCATAATGCCCACAGCAACCCTTCCAAATTACCTGCTGAACTTAAACATTCTGATTGGAAAGCATATCACAAAGTCTGTGTTATTATTCACATCAAATTATTTCTTAAGCTGACATAGAACACAGGATCGAAATTTTGTTTTGGAGCAATGAGCTATGTTATTATCTAAGTGACCCTTGGTAGTTCATTCCAGTCTTTGTACCGACTTTGTACATGCCACGCTTCTTGATACCATTTAATATGCCGTCTATTGTGAATGCAACGGTTATCTTGTTTTCATAGTGCACGCAGAGGAAAAGTCGCGTAACTTAATACTCCCAGGATCCTGCAGTTGGTGTCATGGACATTAATAATTTATATGTAATTAACTGACTTATTTAACACAGAGACATCGTCTTGCTAATATATAAGACATTTCAATTGTTTGCTGCCAGACAAGTATATACGTCCTCTGTAGGCCAATGAACTTCTCATTGCCACTCATTTCCTATCTACCTACTTGTATTATAATTGGACCCATTTGAATTCGTAAGCAGGAAATGTTACTTGTACATTTCTATTTAAGAAACGAATTTCTTTTTCTGTGTTGTACGTGAGATTTTTTGAAAACACTCAGTGGGTAAACAGACTGCTAATGAGCCGAGGGATTTGTCAGTTAAAGTGATTTCTTTTGTTACATTGTGCTTTTCCTAAGTTTAGAATCTCAAGAAGACTTGATATAAAATGTGAACGTTGTGATTCACTCAAAAGATTGCCGAGAGGCTATTTAGGCTGTTTCAAGTGTTTTTATTTTATATTTGAGACATTGATTACCGCATTCAGAATAGCATCTAGCCATGTTTTCTTTACATCCTTTTCAATGGCTATTTGCTGCACTGTATGATCGTACACCATTAAGCAAGCAGCCAGCCGCACTTCTCAAACAAACAATAAAATTCCTATCAATTTAGAAACGTACAGAACGATAGAGAGAACAAAAGAATTTCATGCTGTGCTACAGATGTGTTATGACGTTATAACGTTCATCCTCTGGCGAAGAGGAACTGAGAGAGCTTTCACAAAGTCACATAACTTTAAAAGCAAAATTTATGCCTTTATCTTTTGTAGAAAACCTGTCGGCAAACTACCAGCCGTTCCTAGAGGATGTGTGGGGCGCCTTCGGGACGAACTACGACTTCAACTACCCGGAAGACCTTCCGTCCTCCGCCGAGCACTACTTCTGGGATTACAAGCCTCAGTACGATTCCTTGGACTTATACATCGCAAAACCTCCTGTGTCGTGCAAACCCATGCCAGGTATTTATGTCGATCTATGTTTGTTTCTATCTGATGCACAATATTAACTTGCAGAAAATTTAGCTATTCAGTGGAAGAAAATGTTATTAATTTTGGAACAATTTACAATTTGTTCTCTAATGTTCGCTAAGTACTGTACTTTTATGAACTAGATTTGCCAATTAGTGTCATACTATTTTTAAGTGAAACAAGAGCTATATTATTTCTAAAATGAACTAAATCCTTTGCCTCAGGTTGTCGTTGGGTTGGTGTATTTTTTCCACCCCAAACGTTTTAAGTATTCATAATCGTACATTACTTTTGGAACAAATGGTATATTCTACCGATCCGTTTAAGTCGTTTGACAACCTGATGGGTTGGTGGAGTTTATTCTTGCCTCTCCCATACCTCCATAACTTTAAGAATCAACTTAAAAATCCTGTTAATCTTCAGGTCCGTTTATGCCATGTGACGACCTAATGGGTTGATAGAGTTTTATTCTGCCACCTCTATACTATCCTCCCTCACAACTTTAAATGTTGTGAATCCACTTAATTTATTGAATTCTTCAGGTCCGTTTATGCCGTGTGACGACCTGATGGGTTGGTGGAGCCTGCGGTGTGGGGTGTGGATCGTCTTTCTGCTGGCGCTGCTCGGTAACGGCACCGTGTTGTTCGTGTCCGTGATCAGCCGCAGTAAGATGGACGTCCCCCGCTTCCTCATCTGTAACCTTGCCTCCGCAGACTTCATGATGGGCATCTACCTCGGCTTTCTCGCCGTGGTTGACGCTTCTACCCTGGGTAAGTCTTTGTGTCGGTAACAGATCAAGAAATTACCATCAAAAGCTTAAGACCCTTCAACCATTAGCTCAGTATTAGCTCAGCGGGAGATTCAGTAGCTGCTGGACCTTAAACTTTTAATTATAATTTATGATGGGCATCTACCTCGGCCAGTACACGGAATTTGTATCAGAAGTTTAACAATAGCGTATCAAAAGCACAGCGTGAAATCCTTTCGTTCTTTCCTTTGTTCTCTTCGTTTCCATAATGATACGATATCTGTATACTGTTCCTCGCCGTCGTCGATGCGTCCACTCTGGGTAAGTCTTTGTGTCGGTTAATAGTACCGAACAAATTGTATGTTAGGATATTTGATTTCACGGCTAAATCACGGCTAGGCACCACCGCGGGGATGGGTGGGTGCCTTCACAAAAGCGGATGGGCAGTTATTTGCCTAAACAGAAAATTCTGTTTCTAGTTTTGGAATAACATCTGTAGAAACCAGTACATATTTCCTATTTGGTGGCCTTATTTGGTCCTGAACGGTGAACAACTTGTACAAGCTATTCATTGCCTCCAAATGGATGCAATATGGGAGGAGGTCTGTCGGGAACAAAATGAAGTTTGTAAATTACTAAATTCCGTGATGATGTGATGAAGTGCACAACAGAGGTATAAAAAATTTACGCAGCCACATTATTCTGCAGTATGGCAGTATCTGTCGGGCAAGCAAGCGGTGTGTTTTTCGTTCTCTCTTGAGGGCTGTGTGAAACTTCTACACAGTTTCTACATCTGGTGGTTACTCTTGTGAACATTTCCCATTTAGTGTGTAGCCTTTGTTCGCTTCCGTTGCACATGTGCCTCTTCCCATTCTTATTGATCAAGATCAAGCAATTCACACAAAATTTTCCTCATGCAAGAGCGATGTTATTAGTCTGTAGTCACTTGCATATCTGTGTATGTATTCAAGATGCATGCAGATGCTCAAATATTCCAGCGTGAAGGCCACAGTACTCAAAATAGTTATCCACCCAAGAGAGAGTATAGGGCCACTTGGGAGGGAATTCTCATTGGCTAAGAGGCCCCCATTCGGGGGTCTCTTAGCCAATGAGAATTCCCTCCCAAGTCGGCCCTTATGAAAGTTACTCCATGTTTTTTTTACCTAA
>JBCAUI010243190.1:0-16288 GCA_038406195.1 Haplosyllis anthogorgicola
ATCTAACCAAATCTGCTATGACACAGGACAAAATTTATTGCACAGATGTTGAGTTAATGGCCACTGCTAAACTCTTCCAGCATGACATATTTGTGTGGCACAGATATGGTCACAACATGCACTGGCTCAAGTATCCAAGTAATGTAGGTCATGATGGAAGGCAAGCTATTTATCTTGACAATCACCATGGAACAGGAATTGATGGTCATTTTGATGTCATACTTGGTGTATAAATTTATGTGGAAAAATGTGTCTTTGACGATGTGACTGATTATTATTTCCGACTTAAATTGTTTGTATTGACTATCGTAGTTATATAATGAAAAAACTCAGTTAATGTATTTTAAAAAATTTTATATTCAAAACTTTTATTGTACATGGATTTAGTTGTTAGTTACTTTTCCTCAAATAAAACTGTACAGGGTTATTATGATTTCTATTTTTGGTTCATAAAAATTTTGCACTTCTTAGTATGGTTATCAAAACTGTCTGGGTTGGTAGAAACAAATGAACACCCATTAGGACCAGGGACACAGGATCTGTACTCCTGATTGGCATGTACCTTATTGATATGTGATTTCATTCCCCTGTGGCTCCCTCTAGTTTCCATACAACCTTCAATTGGGCACCCATATTCTTTCTTTTTATCCCCCCCCAATTTAACCAGTTTCAGCAAATTTAGCTCTTCTCTTGACATATGTTTCACTCTGAAACTTGGGAGCAAATTTTCAATATGTCCCTGTGCTCTTTCTTGAATGTCAAGGCATTTTCCCACCTGATCCATGTTGCCTGAATTAAACCCTTCCCGGTCAATTTCCAGACCCTCCTTCTGCTTGTCAAACCAGTATCCAATATCAGAAATTGAATCCTCCTCCTCCTCCTCCTTATCATCATCATCAATATCATCATGTTCTTCTTCCTTTTTGACCTTCTCACTCCAGTCTTTCGTAATGTCTACACAGACACCTTTCTCAAAGAATACCTCAACTTGGTCTTTCCTCTCTTGCCTCTCCAACTCTTTCTCTCTCCTCTGTACAACCACATTATCCTCCAACATCACCTCCTCCCACACATTAGCCCAGTCTGCTTGCCAAGATTTCAGTTCAATCATTCTTTCAGCATCAGACTGAAATTACATAAGGAGCATTATTTAATGAAATCAGTCAAGTTGATCAAATGGATTAAAGCAAAAATGTCAATGTGTATAATGTTGAAGAAAATTTTTAGAAATACTACATATCAGTACAGTCAGAAAAATAAAAATAATGTACATTTTTCTCAATGACATTTTCCTCTTCACCAGTGGCCCCAGCAAACCAACCAGGACAATCATCTGGCTCCTTTGAACCCAGTATTCCTTGTTTACCATATTTCTTCTCCAGAGACTTCTTCATACCATCCATTCCAACTTGATGAACATCAAAATTGGCTCCCTAAACAGTGAAAAAGAAAACTTATAAATAATTATCAACACAATATGGAACTGTTAAAAATAAACTCTTTTGGGATAAATAATTAGATAAAAGAATACAATTTATACCTCATCATTTGCCTGTTGAATATGTTCTGCCATTTCTTGCTCCAGGGCCATAACATACTCTCTCTTAGTCCCTTTTTTGTCCATTTTAAATGTCATAAATTTCAACAATGTGTAATCAAACAAAATTGTGTGAATGGTGTGCAAAGTGTGTCAAAACCATCACAAGTAAGAGAGCATGCAGCCTAAGTAGGGCACATCAGTCTTGGATGCTAGCAGCTGGCACAAGTAGACAGCAATAACAGCACATGTGGCCTAAGTGGGTCACATGAGTCTGTGATGGTAGCAGCTGCCAGAAATTGCCAGAAATCAACATGGGTGGATGTCCAAATATAGATTTCAAAAAAGACTAGCTGCTTTAAGAAGGGAGGAGGGGAGAACAGAGAGCGATGATGACATGAACACTATACTGTCTGAGTCAGAAGGAACTGAAGCTGCAAGTTCTCCTCCTCACCCTCCACCACCTCCAGCCAGTAATAAAAGAAAAAGGGTCATTGAAAATAATGTTGAGGGAGACAGCAATGTGAGTGAATGAAGAACACCTCCACCCCAACCTGTACAGCCTGGACAGCATCCAAGACATACTAGAAAGACTCGCCCCCTTTGAGCTAAAGATTTGAAGGGGATGCAATGGTCAAAACAGGTGCAGAAATTACAACCGGTCCAGATGTCTTGCATGAGCAAGCTGGCATTTGCACAGTAAATATTAGTTACCCCTGTGTGATGGAATGATCTCTGTATTTAAGTTTACGAAGAATAGTTTATTGGATTTTTAAGTATTAATGTTTGTGATAAAAATGAATGTCAGTCACATCAGTCTAAGTAATTTTTTACAGTTTGGTAAGAGAAATGTCAGATGAGTACAAAGGGAATCTTTGATGGGTGGCTATGGCTGTGGGAATGCTGCACATGGTTTCAGAAGAGTATATTACACATCTGCTCAGTGACAGCAATTTGTGTGCCATTCACGTGGGGAGAGTCACTGTACATGCCAGAGACATGTGCTTTGCCAGACATCTCAGGGGGGATTTAGACATTACATAAGTATAACTTAATCTTATTTTTTGTTGTTAAAATGAAATATTATTTCAGTCGGTCAATATGTTGTGACTAAAAATTACATGATTAAAGTGGAATATTATTCAAGTCGGTCAATATTCTGTAACTAAACACTACATTATTATATTGTAGATGGGCTGATGATGTATGAATGGACTTTGCTCCATTGTCATATCTGGTTAAAAAAAATTCAAGAAGGGCTTGCTGGAAATGGATCCAGAAGATGAACCTTGGGTGACCAGGAAAACAGACATGGATTTAACTGACAAAGAAAGAGAAATGGCTGGAGTGTGCAAAGCTGAATACAAACAGTGGTGCAAGGACAATAAGATACCATACAAAAGGTGCTTTCCCAATATGAAAAGTGGAATGAAAGCAAGAAAAGCTCTGAAACCAAGGAAAGTTGTAGCTGGCAGCATTATGGGTGGGCAATGCACTCTTGCAGAGTTCCTTAATCTGGCATCAGGGGGTGGGGCAGGTAATGGGGGTGAGGGAGGTAATGGGGCAGGGAGGTAATGGGGGTTTTTTGTCAGCCAAACACTCAACATTTTGTATTATACAGTTAAAGTACAGTTTTCACTTATTTTTCAAAAATAAAGATTATTGTAAATATTGTAAACCTTCTGTAATAAAGTTTTGAACATATATTTTCATTTGCTCTTTTTAATAATTTTTAATCGAAATGAGTAAGAGAAGAATAGTGAGATGTTTAGAGCAATTCATCCTTTGACCAACCTGACTGACTTTGTCTACAAGTGTAACAATTGTTAATGAAGCCATGTAATGAAGCCATGTAATGAAGCCACTTACGCTATGTCTCCTTTATATTCTTTGAACATGGGTAAATTGTAAGAGATGAGAAATGAAAATGGAAAGAAAAGAAAGATTCATTTTCACTAAAGATGAAGTTGAGGAGGTTGAAATAGACAGAAGTAAACCCCCACATGTAAATGTCCATGATAAAGTTTACAAACCTCTCCCTCCTGGCATGGAAGAATGGGAATCAATTCAGGACAAGAGAGATCATTGCATTAGAGGGCTACTGATGACAATTCACATTATATCTCTTAGTAGGCCAATAATATGGCCAATAAAAATGTTGGAAAACAAAATAGAAGAACTTGACTATACAAGGAGATTGCTTTATGCTACATACAACATTCATTGCTTATTTGCACAGAAATACTGTGCAAATGTTGTCATACATGATTTGTACAAGACTATGTATTTTGACATGGACTTGATTAACTTTTGCCAATGGGAATGTGTTATGCTTGATGTTGACATGGAATCTGTGTGTAAAGGAGAAATTGAATATGTCAAGTGTTGTTACAATGCAAAGATTCTTGACACAATGACAAAGATAGACAGAAGAGTTCACAGAGTCCTGGAAAAATGGCTTGTTAGGCACCACAGAATGAAGCAGGAATGGTAGTCATTGGTGTGGTTGTAGTTGCTGTATTTGTGTCAACATTCAACTGTGTAAAGTGCCTGGTTTAATAAACAGTCCATTTTGTGTTTATAGTTAAAAGAAACTATTTTTGAAGTTGCTGTATTTGTGTCAACATTCAACTGTGTAAAGTGCCTGGTTTAATAAAGAGTCCATTTTGTGTTTATAGTTAAAAGAAACTATTTTTGAAAATTCAGTACATGTAGTAGTTGTTGGTGTGGTCATAGTTGCCATATTTGTATCAACATTCAAGTTAATAAAGTGCCTTAACTGATAATCTGTGTATTTTGTGTTTAAAGTTCAAAAACAAATTCTGAAAATTCAGTACATGTAGTAGTCATTGGTGTGGTTGTAATTGTCATATTTGTGTCAACATTCAAGTTAATAAAGCACCTTAACTGATAACCTGTCTTTTGTGTTTAAAGTTCAAAAACAAATTCCGAAAATTCAGTACATGTAGTGGTCATTGGTGTGGTTGTAGTTGCTGTATTTATGTCAACATTCAAGTTAATAAAGCACCTTAACTGATAATCTGTGTATTTTGTGTTTAAAGTTCAAAAAAAAATTCCAAAAATTCAGTACATGTAGTAGTCATTGGTGTGGTCATAGTTGCAGTATTTGTGTCAACATTCAAGTTAATAAAGTGCCTCAATTGATTTTAAATGTGTTTTATTTCTTCTGTAATTGAAAAATGCATGCAACAATAGTTAACCGACTTGTCCGATTTTGTTCTGTAGTGGCAAGATCAAAACACACATTTGCCAACCTGGCAGTGACATCAAAGACAAGACATGCTTGTTTGTTAGTATATTTAGACTGACATGACTAATCTGTGCAGAGCTCTGCCAAGGTCACATAATGTAAACAGTCTTTGATGTATGCTGATCAGCATACTCAGGGGTGGGGCAATCCACTTTAGAAAGGTCAAAGTTCATTTGTGGGTAGTGTGATCCAGTTTTCTGCACATGCAGGATGACAAATGAGCCAATGAGAAGAAAGGAAATTAGGTCAAGTAATAGATCTTTTTGAGTGAGATGTAAAATTGGTCCTGATGTGATCAGATGCCCCTGAGCCTTTGTTGTGTTCAGATTAAAGCAATGGACTGAGACAGGAGGAATGTTAATATGCCATTTATACAGTGGTGGAGATTGGTCATTTTGTACCTGGAGAGCAGGCAATGCCTGCCTCATCTTTGGCCACCACTACGGTTTAATGACCAGTATGTTTTAGTGTGACCGCATGCTGTCGAAGTGCATGGACAGACAGTGAGCATTGAAAACCTACTGATATGTAGGCAGTGTGGGGGCCCAGTACATTCAGGCTGCTCATGTTTGTTGAATTGACTCTTTGGAATTACTGACACAGACTGCCCCCTGACAATGAGAGGTCCTGGCCGTGGTTCAGCCAGGACCAAAATAATTAAAAGTTATATTTTTCTCTCTTTTTTTGCCACAGCATGTCCAATTCTAATCTGTTCTATTATTCTTGTTTATTTCCTTCCCTTGTTCAGATTGTCAATGACAAAGTGTGATTAGATCAGACAGATGGGTCAGACTGGTCAGATCAGTCAAATGAGTGAGATCGGTTAGATCGGTTAAATGAGTAAGATGGGTGACATAGGTCAGATATGTGATATAGGTAATAGGTCAGATAGACACAACAAACAAATTTATTCTGGATATATTTTATTAATTTTTTAGCGCACTTGCTCAGTTACTCTACAGATGGAGAGATATCCAGGCACATGATGAGGACGAAAGTGCTTCGTGCCCAACTTAAACCTATTAGTTAATAAATTATTAATTAAATTATGTATTAAATTAGTAGAGTTTAGTTGAGTTCGGAAAAATTTGTAAATTAAAAGATATTAGTAAAAAATGAGAATATGTTAGATTGGTCAGATCGGTCAGATGGGTGACATGGGACCGTGAAATGGTGTATGGGCAATGGCCACTTGAAGTAGCTGAGGAGCTGCCTGGTTTTAAGTGGGGTGAGACGGAAGGTTAAGGGGAGGAAGTTGAGTGAGATTTAAGGGGACTGAGGGGTGTGGGGTGTTGGCTGCTTAAAAGGCCATTTGAGCGGGGAGATAAGGACCCTTAAGTGGGAGGCGGGCTGGCATGGGGGGAGGATAAACCAGCACGGGGGTAACCTGTGCTGGATTATCCGGGGGGTATGGTGGGCACACCCAAAAACCGTGCTGGTTTCTCCGGGGGAGGTAAGTTTTGAGGGGAGGATAGATGAGCACGTTACACCGGTGTACAAAAACGAAAGAAGAAGGACGCCAAGGTTTTTTTTCTATGATCATTAAATTTTATGCAATGCACTCAATTTGTACCTCTGCTCGTCAACATATGTTGCAAAATCACTTAATTCGCCAAGAAAATTTAGGTTTCGCCGCGCCCATGTTGTGGTAACTAATTAGATTAAACACATTTAAAGCTGTAAACTTAGTTGAATGTGCTTTTGACCAGCGCACAATTTCCCAGCTCAACGTAATGTACCTCAACTCTTAATGGTCTAAAAAGTTTTAAATGTGATTAATTGCATCCTCCGAAATGGATTTAAACGCTAACGTGTACGGCCGAAGAACATTAAAATTATGGGTATATGATCAGAAAGGTAAATATGTCAATGACAATTATGTACAAGAAAAATATAAATGCATTTCTTCACGAACGTACATCTTTCGTAACTAAATTGAAAGAGAACTATTTTAATGAACAACTGAATATAAAAAAATGAATATATATTCCTTGTATTCAGGGTAACTAGATCCTGGGAATTTTATGCTGCTATGATAAGGGCCCAAGTAGTCCGGTGACAACAAATTCTGGCAGTTTTTGTCAAATTATGAAGACGTGAATCTTACTTTACGTGTAAATGTAATTTGAAACGCGCCAGTGTCTTTTAGTTTATTAATTTGCGTAATAGAAGGATGATAGAGAACTCTCAGGTGCCATAAGTAATTTGACTAACGGGATATTTATGTCTTTTATTTGTTCATTTTTCATACTCCCATGATGAATGGGGTGGCATTTGCATTATTGTAGACCAAGGAAGAGGTGCGGCCCAATAGAGACCGATATGGAAATGTGAGTTTCATAAAGTCTAATGGACATCGCACAAAACTTGTTTTACTTTGAATTGCATCACAGGGCGCCGGTGCTTGCTTCACAGTGCCGTGCGGGGCGGGAGAAAATCTAATAAAAAATGCGGCCGAGAAGATTATCCAGCCGTTTCTTATTGACGTGTGAATCATAACTGTCACTGGCCACTGCAGTAATCCCGAGTAATTTTACCTCGTGAAAGATTGATATTCACCTCGGCTAGAATTGCGCCTTCCTTTTAAGGCATTGCTGCAAATGTCAGTTGTGTTCCTTTTTTCGCCCTTGCTGTGTTAGATAATTTTATTATCAGTCGTTGCACCTCGGGGGAAGCCAGGAAGGTACTCGGGTAGATCTCCGCGGGTCACAAGATGGGGTCCCGCCCGGGTATGTTGCGGGGATCACCGGGGCCTAAACCCGTGATGGGGGTGAGGGGCGAAGGCTAAATGCTCTATTTGCCCTTATATCTCCTTGGTAATTAGTTACCCAGATTACAAGTTTCGGGCTACAATGCGCTGAATTTCAGGCAATTTACCGGAGTTATTTCGCAATAAGATGTAATGTAGTCGCTGCTTGGTACGATCATATCGATATTAGATGCTACGATAGCAACAGGGTTGTCAACGAAACTGATGTGGGTGAACATCGACCAGTATTGGAAGATATTTTTAGTCCCACAACTGCTTTAGGTATCATAACTGTGGTCACACGATTCGATTATTAAAAGAATTAAAAAAAACCCAGCTAGATTAAAAAAAACCCGTATATATTTTTTTTACTTTAAACACCTTTTTAAAATGCGCAAATTGTCAAATTCTTAGTGACGTTTTTTAGCCTGTGAAGCAACTTTTGAGCTTTATCTTGCTTTTAAATCCAAATCAGGGACTCTAAAAGTGGCTCGTCGATCCAAAAAAAAGTAAAGTAAATAAAAATGTTTTGTCATCAAAGGTGCTTCGATTAAAATAAACCGATTCGTCGATTGAGTCGTGGCGAGTAACATTTTGTGACTGTGGAAACAACGCGGCAACCCGAGCTGATACAAAAACTTTAATGTCATTTCTCACCACACACACTCCCCTGTAAAAATATGATAACCAGACAATACGCTTGTGTCCTAAACAATAGAGAATCCTTCCTGTCGAAGTTGCAGCGGTCAAATTTAATCCAGATGAGTCAGTTTTATTGTCTTAGGTGATCTTATTTGGGCCAAATTGATGGTGTTTTGAGATAGGGTGGTCCGCAAGATTTATATCTCGGCTTATATTACTTGTAGCCGCCACTCATATATCACGGCGAAATATTTTCCCAATTAGTTGCCGATTTTGAGTCGCCCGTAAGACATTACATCCATAATCTTAATCTTGTTTGCAAATGAAAATGCATCAAATTCTGGGCTAATTGCCTGTCCAAATTTGGTTATTTGTGCATGTTGGCCAACATGTAGGCACCTTAGTGCGTGAATTATTCACCAATACATCTTTATTTATGTCTAATGTGTCTTTTATTGTGAATGAAAAATATACGTCTTGCATCGTAATGTAATGGCGAAAGAAAGCCAAGTATGATGTATTTGCTCATATCTTACTTAGTTGCTCTATTGATGCGGGTTACACTTTAAAACTTTTGACCTCTCATGGAAGTTTTTACCTTCAAAGGGCATGAAACAAGAATACCTTTTTGTAAATGATTTTACATGAAGTCACGGTTAAAAGGTCAAATTCAATTTGAGTGTCATGGAAGAAGCCTTATTGTATGGTCTGCGCGTAGTGGACGTTAACCCCAGATAATTTCTAGTTGCCCCGGTTCTTAGCGGTTTTGGGAAAAATTCGTTTAAGCTGCTAAGACCAACAGTTAGCGGATGTGAGGTTTGGCGCCGTGGTGAAAGTTGTTGCATTTCTATGCGGCAACTTTTAGTGAAATATTTGTGTAGCTGCGATATTTCATTCTGGACACAGACAGCTTGTTTTGGGCTAATAAATGGGACATGTAATGCTTGCGAGTATTTTCAAAACATCCCGTACCGGATTTCCCCGAAAATAAGCCCCCCACATAAGAAGCCCATGGCCTTCTATTTGGGGAATTCACCCAAATAGAAGCCCATGGGCCTTTAAAGATACATTTATCATTGATGTATGAAAGATGAAGTCTCTTAACCCACATTATTCTCTGTTTTTTTCTGTCTACTTGCAAATCATACTTCCTGAAAATGAATTCTTACAGTTTACAACAACCAATTTTGCTGTCAAACTTATTAACTGGAGAATTTGTAAATACTGTCAAACAAGGTTTTGTATGAAATGATAGATAACTATCTTAAAATAGGACTTTCACTGTATCCCAAATATAAGCCCATCTCCCCAAATAGAAGCCCATGGACTTATTTGGAGTCCTAGCATTCTTGAGAAAAAATGACCTATTCCCAAATAGTAGCCCAGGGCCTATTTTCGGGGAAATCCGGTAGGTCTTGCGGCATCGCGGTGGTGGTGGTGGTGGAAATCGTAAGAGTGGCGAAGTTAATATTCAGATGAGTCGCACAATTCGAGTCCCTTTGCGTACAAGACAAGCTACATTTACTTTACTGCGGCTATGATTATCTAGTTGCATTAAAGATTGCGCCACACAGAAAAGCCATTGCCAGATTAAATTGTCATTGTGTATTAGTATGAAATATGCACTTTTCATGAGCTCTGTGGGTCTCGGTGATCCCGCAGACATATTGAATTATCTGCATAAACAAACCGGCGTCCACGCTGCCAAGGAAAAGTCACCGCTTCGTCATTGCCAAATGTCAGGATTTACAGACTTAAACTGCTTTATTTAGACATTGCCACGCGGAAGGAAAGGAAACATTTCTTTACGAGGCAAATTGGTGAGATTTGTTAGGGAGTAACATGGACGCCCCAAGATTCAAGTTCCAGATTTACAATACCAAAATTTCTTGGTAGCACGTTGGAACTCTTTAAAAGTACAGGTATTCCATGGAATTAATTTTCACTCAATGATTTCGCTCGTGGATAATGACTCAGAATTCTAATGTGAGAACAGAAGTTGTGATATTTTTATTAGCATGCAAAACTGTGTCACCATCCGCGGGAGCTAGCGATATGATATCGTAATGAAATCGTTGTCCGAATTTATCCTGGGTGACAGCGGTTTTAGTGCTGTGAATAAAGCGGTGGACATTATATTTCCGTAGTCTGTTCACTGATACGGCTATTCTTTTGAATGTGAATGCCAGATTTTTGTGTAGACAGGAGTGGATTTGACACTTTATCCCGCGTACATTAGCGGGAGAGGTTGAGTTTGTAAGCACTCCCATCAGGGAACCCACCTGTGTTATTTTTATATCTGCCATAGCAGCTGGCATGTAATAATAACCTGTGTTTATAGAGTAGATCCACTCATCTTCGTATTGTGCGTGAGATCTTTCTTGTGTCCAGCTCTATACTCAAGTGAACCTTGCTGAAAAATAAACCACTGGAGCAAGATCCGGTATGGACAAATCCAGTCTACCAGAATTCTTTATATAAACTAGATCGGCAGCCCCGCTATCGCGTGGCATGTCAAGCCCCGTAAACAAAAGCACGTGTTCCGTTGACCGATCGGATATCCCCGGCAAAGCTTGCCGAAGGTTGCCGACTGACACACTCTTGCCTTTTTATAAGTAAAGATTTTATACTGATCATACCTATTTTCAAAATACATGACTAACCACTGGTGATGCCAGAGAAAATCGAATTACTGCATCTTCCTGTGGATAAAAGCTTTTTTATTTCAATTGAATATCTTTGGTGAAAACATCTGAAACAAAATTTTATAATAAAAGGAAACAGAGACAATCATGTGTACGTCCAATTTGGATTGCTCACAAAGAAAAATACTGTACTTGTGCGAAAGGGACCAAAATTGCCTGGAACAAGTTGCGAAGTTTACGTTTGATGGTTTAACAGTAGATGGTGCAGTTCTACAGTCTCGTGTAAAACAGTGCTGCTCCGTGCGTTAGGGGTGAATCCACACCCAATGCGCCCCAATACATTGGCATGCCAGTTTTTATTTTGAATTGAATAATTGTGTGTAATATCGATATTAGAAAGAGTTGTTCAGTGATTTTTTTTGACAGAGTGGACAATATTTATTTTCTTACAGGCACCTGTGATTGTGCTGATGACTATCGACGATTTTGTACATTTTACTCCACCTAAATGGTTTTTAGTTGCTATGCAAAATATGGTTACCAAAATGTCAAAATTGTACAAGAAAACGACAGAAAGCTTAAAGAACAATTAGATGGATTCCATAAAAGCAGCCTCTGGACGCAGTCCGTCCTTGGTAACCTTTTGTCATCATCAGCCAATACCGTTTAAAGTCAACTTGCCTGATCTTACAATGCCCACAGTGAAGAAAAGTAAAAATTATCGCATTGATAGAACGTTTGGATTGTTGAAAATTTGGCTATGTAATGTTAATATGTTCAAATTTTTTTATACTACAAGAATGAATTAATTAGATGTGAAATACATACACTGCGTTCATAAATTATAAATATTTATGTGTCCAATGTGAAACTCACAAAATGTGCTCGATTCGGATAAATATGAAAGTTTACCTTAAGTGGCTAGATTTTGCAAATTGTCAGGGAACCTGTGCAGTACGCTGTCCGTCGTCTGTTGTTCTTGTCGTTTTTTATTTATTTTTTAATTTTTTTTAATGGGGCAGGGGCTGGAGAGGCACTGGTCACATAAAACTATGTTTAAATATCGATTCGTTAGAGCAATAATGTTTTCAGGCACTTGGGTGACCACAAAAACATCAATATGGACGTGACTACATTATTTGTAAGTCAATCGAACTCAAGTTACGTGGACCTATGTTTTATACCACGGATAAAATTAAAGAGATGTATTCCTTGCATTTAAAACAGGGGATAGAGGTGCCACAAAAATTGAATGCCATTTGTTTCTTGATACTCTTGTCAGCAAACATAGAAGCTGGAGTTTGGAGGTACCAAGTGTAGTAGATTAATAAATGAGTTCGTTTTTCCCGGGAAATTCCCCGAAAGTCATCTGAGATTGGATACGTATATGTTGAGCATTTCTGGAGGGGAGCAATTAATTGAGATATGAGACACAGGCACAGTGATACAAGAGCAGCTACAAGAACATTAGTTGATCCCGCCCTGACGGACCAACCCACGTAAGCCGCAACATCCATTGTCGCAAATGGTTGTAAACAGAGAAATAAAAAATATGTTTGCAAGGCTACGGGAAACGTACCGGTAGTTTTCCTTGTGGCTGTCGTCTATTTTTGTGCGATTCATTTCACTACGATGTGTATGCGATCTTGTCGTTTATGGTGATTAAAATTTAAGGTAACAACCGCGGAAACACACAAAAATAACATTGTGATACAATGTTTATGAAGTGATAATCGCAGGTATAGAGGTCACAACTCACTCATTTAAATTCTGTAACATTGCATTTCAGGGACAAATTGCATTTGCTCTTGGACGAGATGTGACTAGATATATCGTCGTTGATATTGTAATATTACTTACATTTCCATTTCAAGTTGCAATGAACTGATCGGGTTTTGACATGTAAGGTATTAACAAGAAAGTCTGATCTCCGCACTAATCTCGTCCGCAAGCTATGTCTAGCTTCACCAAAACAACACTCATTACTTTGCACGGAAACTGTATGAACTTTAAAGTGATAACTATGAACCATATTTAAATGTAGTCAGAGACATATGCCGACAACTTCTTTCGTAAATAATACACCTTTTAACACGAAACAAATTGTTTCACAACTAGGATAAGGGACGACTTCACCATTTAATAAAAGTTGCACACCATTCATTGTATTTAAATAGCGTACAACCCATCTTTCGGATATTACACCAAATCAGCACATGAATCACGAACCAAAAAGGAGTTGAAACGTATGCCACCAGTTTGCAATTTCCGACAGGACTTTCAAACTATTTGCAACTTTCATAAGTACTAAAAATTTGAGTTAACTGAAATATCACAACTTGAGAAGGTTATAGGGATAATTCGACAACTTTGTCTAAAAGTTTGATTTGGTAACACGCGTTTGAATATTTTGGTGGTTCATAGCTCATGCATAAATTTGGTGTAATCTCTAAAAAAAAATGAAAATCCGTGCCCCTGTTTACCTGCCATCCGCAGAATTTTCACAAATTTTATCAAATGCGGCGTAGTAATTCGCTACACTGAAAACTATAATTTAGACTTCACAAGACGATGGTCTTTTCGTAACGTTTGTTGTACATCTTGAAAGGGAAATGACGCAGTAGCTGTCGGTAAATCAAGGCCACACGCTGACACTGATTTGCGACAAAGTGGTTGTAGCTACCATCGTCACAATGATCTACTTCACAAAGATATTCTTAATTTTTGGCAAAATAGGCGTTATTGCTGAGGAGCATACAGAATCATGAATTTTCCATTCTCCGTCGTCGTTGTCGGCGAAAACAATAAATAATCCGATAACCGAAAGAATCGATAACGTGTACAGGTACACGTAAAAGTTCCACCCTGGCTTACCGGGAATTCCCAAGAATAAGCCCAGAGCCACTAATTGGGGTAGGGGTCATTTTGAAATTAAAAGTCTTGAAGCCCAAGAGCTTCAAATTGGGAATGAAAATTTGAAACAAGCACTGCAATTTTTACATACCTGCAAGGCAGTAGTTTATAACTATGTCCCTTATAATATACATGTTACTTTGTAATGTAAAATATTTAGTTGTCAAATCATGCATGCATTATCAATTAAATTTTTTTTTAGTCTTTTAGTACTCATTCTGTATCAATATTATCCCTAATATTTTCTAAAGGCGGCCTTTTCAGATTCAATTCCAGTGCGTGGGACAAAGTGTCTTTATAAGCTCATGTGCTTAATTTTGGAATTTTACCCAAGTAGAAGCTCATGGGCTTCAAAAACAGTAGGCTTATTTTTGGGGATTCCCGGTAAGCCATTTCAAGCCGTCATTCCCCCGACACTCCCAGTTTTGTTTGGGAATTGTACTTATTAGCGGTTTGGTGCCATGGATTCACAACACTTACTTGCAATAAAACAGTTAAATTGTTACACTTTCAAGACAGATTTGTACTTGGTTAGTCCTCTTGGACGAGTGATAAATAGACTATGGGCTCATTTGTTTGACAACTAGTCTGGATGTGTATGGACAGAATAGAGGAAGGTGCACCGGTGGAGAATCTCGATTGTACCTTGCCAGATAAGGCCAAATAAAGTGATCAAAAAAGCAAGAAGGATTGAAGAAGAAGCTGTTTTACCGACTACTGACGGGCAATGCACATGTTTCATATGAGCGCCGTGCCATTCTTTTATTGTACACTCCATCTAATCAAATTCATATTTCTGCGGACCAGTCGGTTTATTAAGATGGATGACCAAGGGTGGAGGGTATTGAATGTCCCCCTTGAAAGTCACAGTAGTGCTGAATTATGCATTATTACTCGGCGTTTTGATGAAAATCAGAATTTGCAGGACTGGTGGCCGCGGTAGATCGTGTGTGTGCCAGCTCTGGGAATTGATTAAGTTCTTGTGCAATTCATTGTCCCAGCCTTTGGAGCGTGTACTTCAAAGCGCAGTGCTCGCCTAACAAATTGACAACATTCTGGTCTCGACTTGGGATTTTCCTGAAATAAAAGTGGAATGGCCATTTCGGAGTTTCCAGAAAATTACAAATGGAAAGATAATTTAGTAATAATAGATGTCCAGTTGTGTCAGAGAACAAACTAATTGGTGTTACATACAATAATTTTCAATTATTTGGAGGAGATTTGTTAATAGATTTACTGAAGGAATTACAGAAGGTATCAAATGATGTCTATGGACATACAGACCAAACACTTTGTCTCCCCTTTGACCAGTGTGAGCATAAGTCGTAAAATGGAATTGTGAACGTATGATTTCAGTATATCTGTCATATGTACATGAATTCGTTTGATGTTGCTGTGACAGTGTTCGTAGTTACTGTCATGTTGCGGACAGTTCTTGGTGTATCATGACAAAAATGGTATCGTGATTAATTGTCAGGATCGGACGTCACGGAATGTAATTCAAGTTTACCTAAGAAATGTTAAACGCTTACACTCATGTCACCTGTTAGCCACATTACATTACACTTTAAGTACTTAACATTAATTCAACTTAACATTCCGGTTAAGATATCAAATAATGTCCATGTGTAATAAATTAAGGCACCAAACACTGGTATATTGTATAGTTAAATCTTTATTGGGCTTTTAGAAACAATGTCCATGTACATCCAGACTCATTAACACTTGTCGTCGGCATGTTGCCTTGAATTCAAATATCTATCGCGTCTACCTCAAAACAATAACACTTAACGACGGTAATAAATTAAAATGAACAGCGTCATCTGTACCAAGCCCAGACAATGTTACGTTGCGTAACAGTATCAGTTATTAATGTTATTGAACACTTGCAATCTAAAATGAAACCTCCTTTGGTGATGTATCTAGGATTCCTTCAGTAAGAAAAAAAACCTGTGCAAGACTGATCAATCAGGCTGACAGAAGAAAATCCTGCAGTGAGATTGCCCACAATCTTGATCCAATCACTCAAGATCCATTCACAAGTGTGAGAATAATACATCTTGCCTAATATGACTTTTCTTTGTGGGCCGCATTAAGATGTGCGCCGCTATCAGTGAATGAGGGTAGGGCGCAGGTTTTAGAGGATATTGCCCGCGACTGTCATGTGATATCTGTTGAAGGAGCGCTGAATAGTGACGCATTGGAATTAAGCTTTGATATGATTGTAGCCTTTTATACGCGAAGTCCTTGCACATTGATGAACCCGAATATTTTCACAGGACACAAGATAGATTAAAAAATAACTCTTTGTAATTGTGGAAAGAGAAATGCTTACAAGTGAAGGAAAGTGCTGTTAAACTTACCTCGCCCGACTTAGCCAATATTAAAAATTGCAGAATTTTAAGTTGAGAACATTCCTCTCGGATGTGTTTGTTTGATAAGTTGAAGAATTCATGTCAATCCGATAATTGTATTACTTTGAAGTAAGTACTTTTTGACAGTATCACACTGTCCTCATCAGCTTCGATGAA
>JBCAUI010243301.1:0-30478 GCA_038406195.1 Haplosyllis anthogorgicola
AGTGCACACTGTTTGTCCCTTGAGCAAGCTCCCTCAACTCACTGTATGTACCTTGAGCCAACTCCATAAAGAAAGTCAAAGTCCAATAGCAAAATACACTGAAAAATTTTTTTCTGCAAAGTGTCTGAAATGGCCAGAAATGCATTTTCCCAAACCAGATGCAACGGCTTAATTAACTGACTACAGGAAGGAAACTCCCTGTAGTTCTGCGGATGAGGTGTTAGGTTAAGTGTGGCAGACAACCCCTGTGGATCGCACACTCTTTCCCGAAAAAATCCGAGACGAGATGGCCATACAAAATCTCCGGATGATACTGGGAGAGATAGTTTCTGTGAAAATGATCTTCGTAAGATTACTACCTGGTCAGCTTATCAAGTTTATTTTTTTCAGTGTGTAAAGAAAAAAAATAGGTAAAAAGAAACCAGACAACCAGACACTTTAGCAAAGTTCATGTACTGAAAACAAAACAAAATCAATCCGTAAGAATGTTGGCAGTCAAATTAATATCATTTGTCTGACCCAATTTGTCATTTCTGACCCAATATAAAGATCTGTGACTTTTGAAGTGTGACAGATTACTGTTTTGAGTAAAAGAAACCAAAGTACAATGGTTTTGTGAAGAACAAAAGGAACAGACTGCTGGCAGCAGGAAGTGCACTCAAGTATCTATTGCAGACGGCTTGCAGGCTCTTGCCCTCTCCTATTTGTCAGGGGCAGGTGTGAAGTCAAACCGGATTCACGTAATGGTGCCACAAAGATGGTAATTTATCTACTCCAATACCAGCTTCACTTTCTCTCAAACAACTCTATTTAGTCTGTTACTGGTAACTGAAAACAAGGGTTAAAATATTAAATAAACCAAAATGAATATCTTTCTTCTTTGCCATACTTTAGGTGAATTGATTTTGGAAAAGTATTGTATGGGAAAGTATTTTTTGCTTCTTGCTATTTCGCAGAGCCGTTACTTTCAAAAGAGAAAAAGTCTTTTCAGTGTTGAAGATAAAAGTGAATCCAAAGAAGAAAGAATCCAATGAAATATGAAATTGAGCTTTTGAAAGCAGCACGGTAGAGTAGTTTCTTGCTTACGGGCGTCGCTGTACTATCATCATCAATAAAAGGTTTCGACACCTTCTCAGTGCACTGTAACAGGCAATATTGCCAGTAAGAGTTTTATCCTCATAAGGTACTTTGAATGCTTTCACTTGACACTAATGCGCATTTGGTAGACATTCAGAAAAAGACAAAATGCTACGTACAGAGAGTACATTGACTCATTCCCAACGTCTTTACGAGTTGCTGAAGCACCATTGAGGGAGCTATTTGTTTATAGCACAATTATTGCAGTTTTCTCATAACGGTCGTTATGTCCATTTTGAGTGAAAAATAGTTGGGAGCAATTGTATAAACAGGCCTCCGAAACAATACGCCATACGACCATTAAACAGCCGTGGAACTCGTAATGAATGCAAAACATATACTCTTGATCACTTAGTATCAGCCGCGCTTCTTTACGTGTGATGTTGATGTCAATTAGTTTTTTTTGTTTTGTGCACAGATTTAGCATCGGTGAAAAAAGAACACATTAAAACTGTCGCGTTCAGTAGCGTCAAATATGGCGTAGTCTTTCGGCATCGTAATACATAAATTACAGGCGGAATAAATTTGCAAAGACCAGTTTGTCGTCTTATTCCCGTATAATCCTCAGGTATTGTAGACACCTGTCAAAAGGAATTGTTCTTCGTTATTAGACGGGAATATCAATAGTGAAACCTTGGCTTTTTCGCCTCTCCAACCCACGAGTTCCATCCAGATAAAAAAAGGCAGATCCTGCTCACCTTTGATGCTGTAAACACATCATTTGTGAACCTCAAGTGCGTTTGTGCGGCTTGAGAGGTTTCCAACTGTCGATTATGGCATGCCTCCGTTGATACGAAGAAACGTGTTTGATGCGCATAAGCTTCTTATTACGCTACAGATACTTTGTAGATTATTTGTTGAAATACTGTCATAATTCGTGGTCACATTTGTGATTTAAAATTATTTGCCCGAAAGGAAAATAAACGTGATCCGTCAATGTATGTATTATGTATGTTTGGTAACCTCTTGATGCCTTTGAGCTGCATGAATCATCTTCGTTATTAGGTTTTAAGAATTATTGTCATTGTATCTAATATAAAACCAAATTCATCCGAATCGTTTTAACGGTTTTCTTATTTTCAGGATGCTCTCGCCAGTTTTGATGTGAATGGACACGATCCTGATCCACAACCAAGATATGATTTTACCAACGAAAACAGGTAGTTTGCGTATCCACGTACATACTTCTTTTGAAAGTTGCGAGTCCAGTTACAACTAGACAATCACAGATTGCAAAGCCGCTCCCGCCCCCAAACGGAATAGGGAACTGTTTCTCCCTTGAGCTAAGTCCCTCAAGAAATTCTAAAGCCAATGGCAAAATACACTGAAATTTTTTTCACAAAATGTCTAAAATGATCTGAAATGGCCAGAAATGCATTTTCCTTATGGGAGGGGGGTCAGTCCCACTTTTGTTTTCATCATTTCACACGAATCTCAACTCGTTGAACGAAGCCGCTCCAGCAAGCTAGGAGCGGCTTAAAAATTAAAAAATAGTCTTGCTTTATCTGAAATACGGTAACACTGACTTTATGCTCCTTGTGATTGACGCATCTCTACAGAGGAGAGTCCGGAGCCGGAAAAACGGAGAACACCAAGAAAGTTATACAATACTTTGCGTACACAGCGGCTAAAGAGAGATCATCCAAGTCCAACGTAAGTCCTTCTCTGGTGAAGGGCTGTGGTTAAGGTTCTAGACCAAGGTTCGAGTCCCCCCCACACCAATAATGGGACAACCTTGTCCAATGTGTTTATGTATAGGGTGTAACAATTTAGAGACAGACCTGTCTCAAAGGCACTCTCGGTTCTTGACGCCATGAATTGTAATTACAGTAGAACATGCTTTGAGGGGCCACCCTTGCTCACAACATAAATTGGCCGTAAATGACAGGTGGCTACTTTATATAATACTGATTCAGCTCAGGGGTACCAGTGGCACCATTAAGCGGTTGCGCACTGGCACCGGAGAAAAAAATTACGAAGGTTTATCTTTTAAACAATTCAGCCTTAGAAAAGTCATGGAGTTTATAGTATTGTAAAAGTTAACAATTTATGGCATCAAGGACCAAGGAAACTTTTTTAATTCGGTGAAGGTCCCTTACTACCCGAAACAATTTACTTTAAGTTGTAACTGTATAATGTACTGATATGTGATCTTGTATTTGTGTTTTTACTAAGATGCCGCATCTATTTAATCAATTTATAATTCACTCATGTCATTTATGTTAATTTGAATAAAATTTCATTATCTTACAGGTGATTGGTCAATATTTGTTAAGGGTGAAGGCCACCAGTTCCTAACTTAAGTTTCAACTAGTAATCTTATTTTATTCATTAAGTAATGAATTAATTCAATAATCCAAATATATTGATCTAACCCAACGCTTATTGCTTACTTAATTTTAAATTGGACTTGGAATTGGTTGCTATGGCAGTGGCGAATCAGGAGCGGGGAAAACAGAAAATACCAAGAAAGTTATTTCGTATTTTGCTCACGTGGCCGGTAGTGTCACCAAAAAGACAGATGACAAAGCACCAGACAAGGTACAGTTCACAAAGGTCAAGGTCAAAGAAAATTTATAGTGAAATTGTGTCAACGTTAAGTTTTGTCTGCGCTATAGTATTAAGAGCTCGATGGCTGTACATTTAGAACATAAGTCGTATTTCAATTTAACATCTCAGACGCGTTTCATGATCAGCCGTTTCTATGCGCCAAGCGTCTTGAATATATTCAGATCCATGTTTATAATTATGTTTTTCTTTCTACCCACAATTAACAGTTATTTCAAAGTAAAAGTACTGTTTCGATTGTGATACATATAGATAGGTTCAGAATTTTCTTTACGGTCATGGGAGGGGCACCTACGGCACCCCCGAGATCCACCAATGTAAAACTTTCGCTGCCATATATTAGTAACAAATACCTAATTGTGAATAGACTGAGACATTTAGCACATTGCTACACTACAAAATAAAACTCAGAACTGTGACTTCCATCCGGTGTAAAGCCATTGTTACCTTCTCGTCCCATCAGGTCGGGAACCTGGAAGACCAGATCATCCAGGCCAATCCGGTACTCGAGGCATTCGGCAACGCCAAGACGAAGCGAAACAACAACTCGTCCAGATTCGTAAGTATTTGTCCGTCCGTCTGTTTATGTGTCCAGTAGTTCAAAAACACAAATATAAAAGGTTTCTATGGTTTCTATAGTTTGAAAGATGTGTTGTGGTTTGCTCCATCTAGCCAGAGATTCGTCACTGAAAAATCTGTACTTATTTTTTAATTTTAGGGAAAGTTTATTCGGATCCACTTCGGCACGACGGGTAAGATAGCCGGCGCGGATATAGAAACATGTGAGTAACGTTATCATATTTATCACAAAGAGATTAGTTCCGTGTCTCTGTTTGACAATGAAACTGAAGCCGCAAGGACTGTTGACAATATATCTATTCATTCATTCATTAAGAATCTGTTATCCTGGCTGACCCAGAGTACAGTATCCACCCTCTGTGTCTTTGATTGGCCAAACTATCTGACGAAGTTTCCACTGGCTGGAAGTATTCCTAACTGCCATACCGGTTAATGGAACGCATTGGAATAAGAACAGAAAGTCCTTTTGCACACAACTAATTTACTTCTACAAGACTACCAGAGATATAAGTCTGATCTCTTCAGCTGCTGGTAACTCACTGAGAGATTTACAGATTCTAGTAGCTGGAATGCTGGAGGTGCTAATATGAATATTCATTAATTAATTAAGTAGCTGCTGCTGCATTGCACAGGGAAATGTGTGTGTGTGTTCCAAACGTTTCTTTGTTATGGTGGAAGCTTTACCGAAGTTGGAAATCGAATTGAATTAAATTAATATTACAACACACATTCTGCCTAGAATTGGAAAGTCATCCCACACGTGGACATTTTGGAACAAATGCAGAGATGCATGCGCAGTATAATATGGAAATGGGCCATGGATTAGGACTCATTAGTACGGGAAACTCTTCTACCTAAACATGCGTAACGTCACATCATGCACAGTCTTAGTTCAAACCACACACATACAAGTTGTGTAGTGGTCATACACTCAAGGTTTTTCCAAATTAATTTTGTTTGTCCAATTGGTTAACAAGCCTAATTTGCCTAACTCGGTTAACTTAATTAGCCTAATTAGAGGAAAAAATACTCCAGTGATTCACTTGGTCCCTCTTTGAAATGCTCACTGAGGCAAAGTTGTTCAGTTTTGTTAAACAGGAGATGTCTCTTGTGTATGAGCGATACCTGGAAACCTGTACCGTACTGTAAAGTTCTTATCTCTCCAACATAGTTCATACAAAAAGTCTGACCTGGTTTCAGCAGATAGATGGCTTCATCTCCCGCTGATGCTCCGCTTCTTACAACCAGAACGATGCTGTACACGCCAGTGTTTTGGGCTGTGAATACTCCTAAATCAGAACATGACATTTAAAGAAATCTGAGGGACTGCGGCATATATCAAGACTGTCGAATTACCATCATACTAATGTGATAACTTCAGTCCGGAGATGTTGTGATATGATCCCTTATGCAAAAGGAATTTGCTTATTGGAATCGCCAAACTAGGGACCAACACATAGATCTATATGCTGTGCTTGTATTACATCTGGGCTTGCAATAGATTGAGCCCGGTAACTGTTGCTGCTGCAGGCTTCTTTGCATGCGCACCTGCAGGCAGCTGTTAGCCTATCAGCCAATCATATGCAAGCTTACCAGAGCTGTTAAAAACAACTTCAATTTCAAATCAGTTTTGATTGAGACTTCCTTGAAGCAACATGTAAATGTTAGCAAGAAATAAAGTACAATCGTTTCTCAGTTTAAAGCAAACCAATTGCTTTTGTTATTTATCCGAATCAAGCTAAATACAAGCTCAACACGAATATCGCAAGGTAATACAGTACTATGTACTGTAATGTACTATAATGAGCCATAATGCAACAGACGTACCTGTCACGTTTTCATAACTGTCCAAACGATCCACGATTTCCGTCGGGAACACGAAGCGCTCACCGTTCGTGTACGTGATGATTGCAGTTTCAGCGTGCGCGTTCGCTGAGAACACTTCCGTTGGAGCTAAAGTTAACAGGGGGTAGGATGTCAATCTCGTAATGACAAAAGAGCCTTACGATAATTCATAATGCCACTAGAAATGCCATTTATACAATGTTAAACTTTTGGACCAATTTGTACAAAATTAAAGTGATATTTGCTAAAAATAAGAACGAGAAGAAACATACAAAATGATTTATTATATGGCTTCTCATTTCTATGTTGTAGAAATAAGGAGAGATGTGAGGGATATTCGATGCATCAGTCTCCATTTACAGCAAAGCATATAATGTGGCATATCTTTACCATTTGTAACATTGTTTCAATGGGGCTTCGGGTTGGTATTAGGAATTTCCATGAGGCTGATTGCCATCCTACATCCTGTTTAAGTTACTGAAATACGGTATGTCGTGTTCGCTGAGCACACTCACACTCTTCTTTAAAAAAATTTTTCGACCAGGGTCCATTTGTGGGGACACTGATTACCCCTGTTTTGGGCTTCGTGTGACCTTCCCCATGGGTTTTAAATCCAGGGTGGATCTCTCACCTGTACTCTTACTTGCTTATGTGCAGTGATCCAGATGGTCATATCTGATGCAATAGAGGTGTACACTGTATAAGCCTGTATACAGCATGGCTGGCTGGGCTCCACTCACATGCATCAGCCAGGATGTGAACTCCTGATGCACTAGTGTGATGCTCAGTGATGCGTGACTAAGTCAAACGCGCAAACCAACTGAGCTATTCCGCCTGCCCCACACATTCTAACTTCATTGAACCTTGTTGTACACCATGTGAAATGGCTCTTCACAGAATGTTTTTTTTTCTGTTTTAGTCTAAGATTTTTGTCACAAAATGAAATTCATTTCGGGATCTAAGACAGCAGCTTGAAGTAATATAAACAGGGGCAAGCTACATCCCACTAAGGGTCAACTCATTCGAACCTTCCCTGTCAACATTGACTTGAAATAACTTACGGCTTGAGGCTGTAATTTATTAAACCAAAAACGTTTACAATTTACGTTAGTTTACCTTTACGTTCCCTGATCTCCTGGTCCTGGGTAGTCAGAGATTCATTTAGTTAATTAATTTGTTGTGCCAGTGCTGTGTTATTTTCCATGAGCTGATTCATCTTCTGCATCAGTTCGTTTATCACTCCAACCGTCACAATGTCGTCTGGAAAACATACAAAGCCAGAGGATGAAATCACCTCTAAATCTAACTCTTTCAGGTTTGGAGTAAAAATAGGCTCTAAAATGATTGTGTACTGGTCCGAGAAATAGAGATTGAACGGCTTCCAAAAAAATTCACACTTACCGTCTTGCCCCTGGGTGACCTGACAGTTGACCTTGCACATATCCGAACCATCTTTACACATCTTTAATTCAACAAATGGCACTGCTGTTTCACTCCTGAGGATAATGTATGTCAAAGATTGACCCTTGTGGGAGTTTTAAAGCCCTTGTGGGAGTTGTTAGACCTTCAAAGACCACCTGATTGGGCTGACATGAAATGTAAGGTCTGCTGCACAGATGAGTAGAGCTGATCATAACATAGGTGGATTAGTTCACACATGAATGCATTTGCTTAACATGCTGTCACATATGAATAAAGAGTCCAGTGTCAGCAGTTGAGAAATCAAGATTACTTTTAACAAATAGCTCAATAAATTAATTCTGTGTAAAGGACTGTTCTGTCTTAGAACAGTCAGACTTAGGAATAGTCCACCGCAGAGGTACTTGCATCACTTTCTATACCCAACAAATTCCAAAAAATAGTGGGAAAACCTACCAAATTATCTAGTTTATATAACGGGAGATGATAGTATATGTTCGATAATACGTCTTAATTCGCCTATATATTCTATTGTGTATCGATCCAGCGGTTCTGCACTCTTGACTAACAATAAAGACCTTGGTATAAAACATAAATATTTTGGCCAGTGAATCGATTTGTGCACAACGGTTAATAGTAATTATTATTACTAAGACCATCAACAGATCAATACAAAAGTCTTTTTAATTCAATCATATCGTTAAATTATAGAACAGACCTGCTACTTGTTGTGCATTTTCTTTGAACTATTATTTTTTCAGTATTTCTAAATGGTAATACAAACAATGTAAACCAGTTGTTCTACACTTTAGGTATGTCAAATTAGTCCCAGATGACAGTGGTAAATTTATATACTCCAAACTCCCATTTCACTACATAGAAATCGTATCATTTTGGAAACGAAGAGAACAGAGGAGAGAACGAAAGAATTTCACGCTGTGATTTTGATGTGCTATTGTTACACTTCTGATATGAATTCCGTGTACTGTAGCTAAACACCACAAAGTTGATTTTTGGAGCTTATTTTTGATAATTTAAAATCAGCACTATCATGGTTAACTAATTTGACATAAACGAAACATAATGAAATTGAATTCCATAATTTTGATTTTAATTTTCATTACCATTACCTCATTAATGAAATGTAATGAAATAACAAAGAAATGGAGTTCAAAGAATTAAAAATTAAAATATTAATTAAAATACCACGTCTAATCTGTATTGACAAGATCTCATTTTCTCCAGTAATCCCATTCCTCAGTTATGTAAGAATGCAATAGAGGTTATTTTCTTAATCCACACACCATATAGTTTAGCTCATGTATCAGAATAGGTTTTTTTTCTATGAAAGTTTTATCAATTTGGCAGAGTTCAGGAACAAAACAGAGGATGAAATGACTATTTCTTGACTCTTGTCAAAGTCAAAGATACAGCATGGAATTGATGCAAGATGAAATCCGTTTCAGGAACTGATTCTGTCATGTCAAAACTCAGTGCTTTCATGCTCCGATTTTCACTTAAACAGCAAAGAGTGTGTTGTATTATACACTTTTTATGTTTCTATCTGTAAGACAAAGTCTCATTTGATTCCAATGTACATACGTCAGAAACGTATACGTCACTTCCTAGCACTAAAATCTAATAAAGAACACGTGAATTAAAATATAAAAGCGTTTGGGGTTATTTTGGAGAGTAAGCTCTTAGTGAATAACTGTATCCAATCCGTGATTGTAACAGTACATAAAATCTTATCTGAACTATATCATGGTACCCTACGTGGGCTTCCTTATGTATATTTATGTACTCAGCTCCTGAAATTCTTATTAATTTAAAAACGTAAAAAACAAAAGATAGGACAAAAGAATTCTGCGCTATGCTTTTGATGTTCTATTGTTCCAAAACTAGGAAATTTCAAGAGCTGCAAGCTGATGCGATTTTTGTGTAATAGTATTAGAATAGATGCATAAAATGCATAAGATTGGAACCATTTGTAGTAAAACTACCAAATGTACACCGTTTGAATGTACTGATTCCAGGTATCAACACTGAAATTAGATAAATTAGACAAATCGGGCAGAGTACGAATGTACGAATTAAGAAATCTACCTTTCTGCTAACTTAACATACCCAGTATGAAATTTAAGTGTTATATTATTTCGAAACATCTGAAGTGTGTTATGGATCACTACCTTTTCCAGCATTAATTTTGCAGTTACTAAACCAAAGCGAGTTACTAGTAGGTAACGATATGATTACAAAATATTTCGCACTGCGTTGTAACGCCTTATCTTTCAAAAGCCTATTCACTTGCACGAACTGAGATAACGGTAGCGATAACGGTTCAGAAACACCATTACTTTTGAGACAGAATTTCATTTGTGCCTTTATGTACATCAATAGCACAGGATGTTCTCAACACGTACCACAGTTTCAAAGCTGTTGAGATTTTCAGCAACTGAAGAAAATAAAAGTGAGTGACTCAATAAATTTTTAGCGTCCGGAAACAGTTGAATGTCATACTGGGCTATTAAGGCAAATAATATCTCAGCATGGGATAATTAATAGATATAATAATATAATAGATAATATAATTAATAAAAATGTCACGTTCTGCATTTTTAAATTATTCAACAATTTAGAGTCACAGATTTGCCACCAGTTACACGATGCAAGTTTCTGAAGCTACAGAAATACGAAGAAGAATTGCAATCTCTTAAAGTATCAGATTCTTGACATCCACTGGTAACAAATTGGCTTCTTTGACACCTAATGTCGCAATCTCTGAGCCTTTGTTAAAGCAGATCAACATCACAAATCTTCTCTGCCGCCTCTGTGTCAGATGGTTAATGAGAAAAAAGAGCAGTCCTTATCAGATCAGTTCATCCAATAGCAATCATTCTGACATCTGAGATGTGATAAATGATCTAATTGGTCCTTTTGAGTCAAACCCCTATTATCTCTTTGTAATGTTGTAAAGAAAAATCTAACCGCAATTGTCTTTTGGAGGAAGTAATGTTATTTCAAATAAAGAACAATGAATACTTTGTTTCCATTTTCTAATAGGTTTAAACAAAAGCGTTTCACAGGATGCCTGTTTCTCCATAAAAAGCACAGATTAAAATCCTGGAAATTCAAATTATATGAGCTGCACAAGTAAATATTGTACCAGTTACTGAAATTAATTTCATTTTTCCTCAACACAATTCCATGCTGTGTCTTTCGCTTAAACAAATGAACCTATTGTTCACAAAATGAAAAGAAGAGACATGAACAGTCATTTCATCCTCTGATGTTAGAAATTAATTTAGAATTGAGCAACATCACGAATTATAATCCAGAGGAGGCTGACATTCTTTGGGTTGAGAAATTCGGAAACATAAATAATAGTGGTATTGAATGTAATGCACATCTTTGAATACAGTAGAGAAAAAAACTCAATAACAACAATTACACTCAAAACTTTTTGAACACAGTTTTAGTATTTGTTATAGTCTATTGCCATTGGATCAATGTAAATATGTCCATTGAGGTTTTTTTTCTTCGTCTTGTAAAATGTATCTACCACTATTGATATATTGTGATTACACACTCACTGCTATTGTTGTACCACCGAGGTATAGACAGCTTCGTAAAGTCTTTTCAAATTAAAGGGCCAAAAGAGCTGCAGATGTTTCACAGAGGAAGACCCCGTTAATCGATACAGAGAGATGCTGTATGTATAAGGAGAAGAGGATGGTTCCTGTATAAGGAAACCCAGTGCTTCTTTCAGCTGCACCTTCTGACAGTGTAATGCAGATATATGTACTATAGTCAGATGAATAACGTCTTTATGTGAATTGTATTTATCTATGCAATTGTTTCATCTATGGTGCTTCATTAATGACGCAATTATGTTTCGAGGAATATCATTTTGGTGGCTTCGTCAGTACTAAAAGCAGGTTAAATTCCTAAATTATAACCCATTGAAAGGCGCTTAAGCTATGGAGTAATCAAAACGTTGACTTGGATATACACTGTATTGGGTGTCAGGTGAGCATTCAACATTAGTCTGTATTAAACGTCACATTTAGCAAACACGTGTATCATCTATGCAATCTATGCAACTTTCATGCAGTTAATTATTCAATAGAATGCAATTGGACTGATAAGAAGGCAATATGGCTAGCTTTATAATATGCACCAGTACTATGCATTTCAACACTGGTAAATGGTGACTAGAACAAAATTATACCACATGCTACAAGTATTTCGGAACGGAACTTGACCGCAATCGGAGCTAATTCCCACGTGAGGGCAAAACACGTAAAAGGAATGCAAGATGATGTGAAAAAAATAAAGGATTAATATTTTAATCTGATAGAGATTTTGAAGATTTACAGGTAATGTGTAGCTTCAAAGTGTTAAATACTTTTAAGTACTCGAACTGCTCATCTAATTCCTGTCACATTTAGTCAATAAAGTAAAGACATTTTAATACGAAACTGTTGTTTTTCTGAATGGGTCGCTGACAACACATACACAGAGAACCACTGCAGGGTGTTGCCTAATGATAACATCCTCTCAGTTACAAATCAACTTAGCTTTTTTTCTTAAATCAGTATTTGAGGAAACGAACATAAACACCAAACAATAACAAATAACTGACAATAAACCAGATTTGCCGATTGAAGACTATTCTACAATGCACTTTTACGAAGCATCTGGATGTACAGATAATCAAATGGACACAGAGGGAATAGCCATGTAAATCAGACTGAAATTACATCCAGTGGGAGGTACGTTTAATATAAATTTATGAAACTAGTTCACTACAAAAAGAAGCAACTTATGGTACTCAGGTGTGTTGTATGTGGATTGGTCGGTATAACTGTTTTATCTGGAACAAGAGAACCTACCGAACAGAAAACAGTACATGTGAATATGGACATGTATGTGTTTAGAAACCCGTCCAAATAATTCAATACAAGAAAGAAATCTCCATTAGGTGAGTAATTTTAACTCACGAATTGCTTTTTCAATTGATTACCACGAAATTACCATTGGTGTAAACTGCGGTACTACTTTTATTTGTTTGACGTTCGTTTTTACCCATGTCTTGAACTTTGTTTTATTTTAACGTTGCACGTTACAAAACACCCAATATATTTCTCACTCTATGGGATTTTGCACATAGGCAATCAATGGGGGATTCTCGATTTGCGACAGATACTATGACCGCGCTCCTTCAAAAACAAATATACTGGGTGTTCTCTATTGATGACTATAACAAATGAACCTTTAAAAAACCAACAGGCACTTGATGTCAAGTCTCTTTCGTCCATTGGTTTGGGAAGAGTACCGGTCGAATTGAAACAAAAAATTTAGAGTTGTAACATTTATAAATTGGCAAGATCAGTGTCTGATTCAGCAGAATACGATTGGTAGGGTGCGGATTGTAGCGTGTATTTGTTCTCCGTAAGGTGCTGCCACTATTGTGGGCGGCTGTAAATTCCTATGCTTTACCATTGCAGTTCAGCAAACCATCACATAATTTTTAATACTAAATCGCGCTTTGTTTGTAACATTTTGTACCCTACTGGGAATTTTTGGCAGCGTGAGTTAGATCGGTATCGAACCATCGGAGTGTCGTTTCACTTTAAAACTTGCCACATTAATTTTTAATTCCAGGTCGTCTTTATTATGTTACTTTAAATGTCTCACTTTCTTGACATATAGTGGATAAAGAAACAGATGTAGATCCTTTGAACTTGCCCAAACTTGGCATGGTTGAACCATTAAGACCTCAAAGCTTTTATTGCATCCATTTTTATTGTGAGTAGTTTTCTGCTGATTTCCCACAGCAGCATTTATCACCCACAGATCAGAGCAATAGTTGTATCTACGGGATGACTGGATACAATTTCTATTGATCCGTCTGTTTTTATGAGCCACATGTAGCTGGGAATTGTTCCAATTGCTTCAATTCTGGAGCAGATATGTCTTATTTGAAGAGATGCATTTTATATTATGGGGAGATATATGTATGCTTGCATTGATAACAGATCAGTTATAAGATCAGAAAAGAACTCAAATTGGAAAACTAAATTTTTAGAGTGTATTATTGCAGTTCGGCTTGCTGTCACATCAACTTAAGCACATGATGGTGTCATAGAAACACAAAGTTGTGAATGAAAAACATTTATTCACATTGCTGTTTAAATTGTCTCTCAGTGACATACATTGTTTCGATAACTACGAGTTAAAGAATGAAAGATCGAGTTCCTGTTCTCTTTCTTCCAAGCCTGAACAGTTTCATTTTCAAACAATAGAATATCACATTGTGCTTCGATGCGCATCAAAAAGCATATGAAATTAATTTTGTTCTCACACAAATCTCAATTGATGCAAGTACTAAACTGACAATGATTTCGCGAATTAATGTGACAATTTTGAGTGCAATGACAACAAAAACTAAGTAAGGGAATGCATGCAGCCAAAAGGCTGTCTCCCTCCCTTCTTGTTGCGCTACATCCGAATTGTTCTCATTTATAGCACAGAGGGAATTCACTTTGTAATTAACTTGCAGCAAGTTAAACGTTTTACATAACGGAACATTTTCTGTCACGCAAATGTTTCTGTTCCAACTTCCAGAAAACGAGTCAACTTTAAGACAGTAATGACTCAGTAGCATGTCATACTTTCGACTAGTGGGTGTGACTAAACCCTAGCAGAGATAGTAAGGGCTGTGTGCTGTGTGCATGCTAACTTCTCATCTCATCTATCTGTCTGTGGTAGGTATTCAGTTGACAAGGATGACAGGTTAGGAGATCTGGATGCTATCTTTACACAGTAAGGAATTTCATTGCTGAGTATCAGTTTAGATCTTGTCATCGTCTCCTGAAATTCTGGAATCATTTTGGAAACTAAGAGAACAAAGGAGCGGACGAAAGAATTTCACAATGTGCTTTTGATGCGCTATAGTTTTCAAAATGATAGATGTTTCACCCTCTGCAGAGCTGTGTTTATAAACATTTTTATGACGTCATCTTCGTTTCCTGTTCATTTTGATTTTGTTATCACCATTGATTATGCTTACAATAATTACATAGAAAAACTAGAGAAGGCCCCCTCGTTCCGAGGGGATTCCGGCGTGGTTTTCTCAATCACCCACTCTGGCAGTTTCCTGGCAGCCAGCCAACTCCAAACGTCACGTCAGCGACGGACGTACAAATAGATAAAGAGATATATTCTTCTGTTCTGAATTTATCACCTCGCCCCCTCCCGCCACAAATGACCATCTACTTTCTTTTTTCAAAATGAAATTTAAAAGCAATTGCTTTCTCCCATAATTGAAAAGAAGTTTCATTTGTTAAGTTAAGCTATTATTTCAAAAGAATAAGTGAAAGTGATAAATTAGGCAATGTTATCGAGGGAAACTGCATTACATGACACGGAAAATAATTACAAACTATGACTTTCCAACATAAATTGACAATTCTGTTATCAATGTATCGAAATAATAGCGCATGTATGAAGCAGGATATCTTATTCTAGGGTTATGCACACCATTATGTATACCAACGTTTAAAGTAAGAATTCTTTCTGCTTTGTCCTTCTTGTCAGTAAATAAAGCTTACAAATGAACATTTGTACTGAAACAGCAGGTCAATGACAAATGGAAACAATATAGTTGGTTACTAACAGCTCTATGGGCTGAAGGTTTAATCTGTTTGTGGGATGAATGGACAGCTCTGTGTTATCTACATGTGAGAGGATGTCAGTTGAATACACAAGTGTTTCATTAGTGAGATTGATATTCTTTATTGGTTAGCCAAAATGTCATGATAACATTTTTTAATTTATGTACAGTATTTTTTTTTCAAGTATGTGTTGAAATGGAGAAAAGCATAGAATGCTTCATATTTTGCAAGTAATAATACTTCTTCACATTCTAAGTAACAGTCAATCCTTTCATCATTGGGTTATTGGAAATATAACTTGTGTGATGCTTCAGTAATTGTTATCAGTCAGTGATTGTCTGTTGAAGTAAAATCTCAAACAAGGTTTTTAAAACTGAAATCCATGTAAGTCAGCATCAAATGTTATTTCACAGTAAGATTATCAGTCATTTTTTATTGCTTAGAGAGCCACCTGAAATACGCCTTCAGAAATTTAGAAAGTTGTCATCAATCAATTATTTTTGATGTGTTTCCTGAAGAATATGCCATAAAATACATCCTCAGTAAAGCTGAACAAACCTTTATACACTCAGACGAAACCCTAAGCAGTAATGCCTGCCATTAAACAGCTCTACATGAGAAGCTAAATGTTATCTACATGGCAGATAATGTGACAGGAATCCACAAGTGTCTAATTATCATCTCTCAGTGCTGTTATGTCCTCTTATAGTAAATGCCAATACAATGTCCCATCACTGTTTCTCTTGGAGTGGGTTGTAACTAAGTCTCTAAGTCTTTCTCCTTTATTTTAAATTCAGGAGTGCATAAAATTTCTTGTAATTTTGGCCAATTGTGTAAAAAATATTGTAAAATATTGCAAAATTGAAATTCCTTTAATTCTCTGTATCCAAATGCTAATGTGGACTAAAATTTGAGGATCCTACAGGGTGTTTCAAAGTAGTTAGCAACATAATCCGCACTCCATGTAAATCTCAGGCACAAATTGTAATTTGTCACACTGATATTGCTTTGTTCCACATGAATCAGAAAGTTGTTTGAAGAAATAAGAAATGGGTAGATTTATCCTCATGTATAGCTTCATGAAATACAATGTCCCTTCAGTAAAGAAGAAATTTGCATTGTGTAAGCTGTGTATTCTACAGGTGTCACAGGAACATGTTACTGTAAGAAGGAGTTATTATCATCACTAATCAGGTGTGAAAGGGACTGTGTTGGCCTCAGACTGTCTCACAAACTGTCTGGACTGCATATTATCCACCTGATTTACTCCTCACTGAGACTTTGTTATTCTCTGTATGGGTATGAGAACGATTCCCAAGAGTTCTGTGGCATTCACGAGCGGAATAACCGTATTGTAAACACTGGGTTTATCATTTTAAGGGATAATTTTAGCAAAGTTTTGGCACATTTGCTGCAGACTAGGCAGTTTTATGATCGTTTTAGATCGCCGTATTTTTACGTGATTTCAGAACATCTCTCTGAAGTGAACCACAAGACCGACATACCAAAACCAAAAATTCATGTATTCTCATACCCAACAACCCTACCTTCCCCACCTTCACCTCGTTTGCGCCCCTACCTCATTGCCCTGTGTCTGCCAGCATGGCGAAATGGCAGCATTCTCGATTAAAGAGTATGCGTTCTCAGACTGCCTGGGTTTGAGCACCACTGCTGCGTGCACTCCTCTGCAAGCATCAGGGATGTCTGGAAGCCTGCTGTAAAGTGTACAGGTAGGGTGGCACCAGATGTGACCCTTGAGATCACCAAACACAACAAAGGAAGAGTGCAGGCGAGAGAACTACGCTGGTTTTAAAATCCAGTGGGATGGTCACAAGAAGTTCAAAATAGGGTACCCACATATATTTCTCGACCATACATACTTCTAAAACCCATACTCCCTATCCAATATATACCTAACTGCTGCATCTTAACCCTTTCCTTTCTAGGTACGTTTCCTATTTAATCAATCAAGTTTTTTAGCTGCTTTAGTTTCTTGTTGCGAGTACTAAAACTTCCATTGTGGTCTATTGAAAAACTTTTGGCAAAAGAATCCTGTAATTAATTAATTTTCCTCAGAAACCTGTTTGACATATTTGCTCAATTGTTCAGTGTTTCCATTTACATATGTGTCTATTATTGCCTTCAGTGAGTCACCACTTTATTGCCTTGACATACAGCAGATCTGCATATTGACGAAGCACAGCCCTTATGAGGACAAGTCTGATCAGTTAGGTTGGCACATAATCCAGCACTGCCGATTATAGTAACTTAATAAATATGGACTGAAAACTGTGAGTCATTTACTTGGGTGTGCCAATGTTCTGAATGGAAAATATTTTAGGTACCAGTTACTACGAGAAGTGCAGTTTACAAGTTTTTTTGTCACATTACTGAAATCAGTTGTTAAATTTTATCTTTTCATAAATTCATGAAATGTACTTCATTTAAACACCTTAACATCGTTTTTATACTATATTTTCTCAATTGCAAATGGCATTCAAGATTTCAAGTTAAATATTTCACGTAATACCGGCCGCGTGCTTATTGTCACCCTGCCTTTGAAACCCATGGGTAGAGTCACTCCATGTCTGAAACATAGGGACCAGTGAACTATTTTAGGGACTTGGTAAACAAAATTTTTTTAAACATAGATTTTAGAACGTTTATAAACATAATAAACGTATTTATAATTCGCAAGTACTGTTGCAGATTGCAGATACATAATTCAAAGGGACATGGTAAAACTCTGTTGTTCCAAGAAATTTAATGAATTTTTTGAACATTTGTACTTATCTATCACACGTAAAATGTTTCTCTTGAACAGTAATAGTGTCATCTTTCTGATCCATTCAGTCATGTACGTAGTGATATAGTAACAGTGTGCGCCAGATGAGTTTATTGAAGAACACTTTCTTGCAGTAGTAAGCACTTGATCAGCCACTGTAACAATAACCCTCCTGACTTGTAGGAGAACCTAATTTACTGCTTTATTGCTTGCTGGGCTTTGTGTGGAATTCGGATCTTCGGGAACTCTATGGTCATTACACTGGTTATCTCAAAAACAACTTCATGTAGGAGTTTACAAGAAGGACGTTAGGAAACAAATGGTAAAATAGAGAATTGTAAGTGTCCTCTGTATTTCTGTATTTTGAGCCCAAATGTAAACCAAAATTAGGGAACGATATTTTTATTATTTAGTGGACTCTGTCGCCCCGACTTAGGTACCTTGTCAAATTCTTATCTTTCGACAAAAAAGCTATTTTATTGATCTGTACTTTTTCAGTTTTTTACTTCTGGATTTCTGAGATTTACAATTAACACTTATTATGTTTTCACCACGGTTTTTTTTAACCAGAGATGAGGTATTTGTACAGCATCAATTTGCTTGCGTGATGATGTCCTGGTATTTGTGTAAGCAGATTAGGGATTCGGCACTTGTTCCTTAACAGGGGAGATGTGCAGTTCTCTTATGTATAAATTTATTGAGATTTAGACGATGACTCATGGTTTTTATTGAATATGTAAGAGCCAGATGAAGCACAGACCCTGCAGGGACAGACTGAACAATTAGTCTGGCAAATATTTCCACACAAAAACCACTGCAACTTGTTAGATGTCGAAAGAGTTTTAATTCCCAGGGGCGTAGTGTTTTGTCGTGTTTTCTAGTTGGAAACAAATTTATGCTGAAGAAGAGATGATCTTATGAAGACCTCAAGCACTTAAATTATGTTTTGGATATGTATGACAGTCTACAAGATTCGACCCAAATTAGACGTGGGGAGTTTCATCCACTTATTCTTGGTCAAAATAAAACAAATTTAACAATTTGTTAGAACAAACAGAAATTCTTACTATCCTGCTCTTATAATTATTGCAAATCGGAAACAATACACGGTACCATGCGAGATCAATCAAAATGAGTGTATTCTGGGATGTTATTCGAGAGAGCCTAGTAGAGATTTCTATTGTTTCTGAAATGCAGAACAAATCCTGGGCCAATGGACCTTAGTATCATACACCACATTCACCAGCCAGATAACACTGGATCATCAGTTTTGTAACCAGGTTTTTGATTTAATGATGAACTCTTATTTCCCTCCTTTCCATTAACTTAATATTGCCCAACGTTGGGTCTTTATTGGTTTGGAATTGATTGTATGTAATAATACAGAGACGATGAGTCACCAATCTGCTAGATAAATCCATCCAAATCCAGAGAAATCCTGGATATCCACAGAGCCAAATCTAAATCCATTTAGCTTAATCCGCACAGGATAAGCCACCTAAATGGGAAGGTACAGACATTCTCAAATGTACACTAACCATTGCAATTTCTGGAAATAGAACATTAGAAAATGAATGATGTATTCAGAACAATACTATCTCAGTGTTACTTGTGTAATTTTGTTGCATATGCTTTTATGTGCAGCGGAAAACAATTGCATTGGACTCTTATGATATATTGTTGGCCTCAAGGTCATTCAAAGGTAATCCAAGGTCACTGCTAAACCATATGGCGTAGTTCTAGTCTGTATGATTACCAACAGCGTCATAAAATAGAGGCTGAATTACATTGTTGTTACCTTTGTCTCAGTAAATTTAGCAGCAAAATTGTTACTGCTTACAATAAGGTAGCTAACAGATTGGTAGTTTGGAGTTCATGAAAAAAATTTGTATTGATCATAATAGAAGGAAGGAAAACAGCTTAGAAGATATTTAGACATAAAATGTGACACCACATTCCATAAGCAAATAAGGGTCGCAATGTTTTCAGTGAAACTAAATCTAAATCTCACTAATCCATTGCCGTTTAGTGATTGGCACTTTAGGAAGCTGTTGGGAAACATGACTGAAATTTATCACTGTGACCACTCCGCTACTGGGATCATCTCAAATCCTAAACACGTGACCGATGTGAATGATAATAGAGGAACATGTGACAGGTGGCCTCCGATCAAATAAAGCAGATAAGTCGAGTTGCTTTCTTCGATCTTCTTGAATTAAGCATTCTAAACATTTCTATTTAAATGAAGGAAATGAATGAAAACAAAAGTTCAAATAATCATAAACATTTTAGAAACTATTAGACCCACTCGTTACTGATAATATAATGATAACAATATTCCAGCACAAATTCCCTTACAATTTTGCAATGTATCACTTGGTAAAAACATTTATTTGCATTGCTCAAGGAACTGCTAGTATCACCAAAAAATTCATAAAGCTCCAAGCCCCCCTTAAGTTGGCCGTAACACCCATCCTCCCTCCAGCAAGCCCTCGACCCACCAACGCTGGAAAATGCATTTCTGACCATTTCAGATAATTCTAGACACTTTCTGGAAACCAATTTCAATGTATTTTGGTGTTTGACGTAGAAATACTTGGAAGGGTGCTCCAAGAAAAACAACGCTGCATGAGGCTTTGTACACCGATAGGTCATCTCTCGTTTATATTTTAAAACTAAAAACATTTTAGCAGTAAAGTTCAACAATAAACTAGTCCAACAATAAAAGACAGATCCGTCACTTATGAGTACGAGACAATCCTACAGAATCTTTAACGCTCACAAGATGAAGTGATCTTTGAGAAGACAGGGCCTCATTAATGATTATAAATGAGCGATAATTTATCACGTTTACTGATTGTATGGGGCCTAGGGGAGTAATTGGCACAGATTCCTGAGCACCAGGATCAACATGGCGCGGCCCGGGGCGGGAGAAATCAACTGTTGCACAATAAGGAGTGATGAATCTCAAGTGAAAGAGAATATCAGAAGAGAAGTGACGTGTGAATGGTGTATTTTACGTCATTTTTGTTGAAGCACCATAGGCTAATTGTGGAGAAACAGAGTGAAGGGGACAGGGTATAGAATGTGAGATTACAGGAAAAGAGAGAGGGGGAGGGATAACAGAGAGAGAGAGATAGAGAGAGAGGGAGAGACAGGCAGACAGACATACACACAGAGAGAGAAAAAGAGAGACAGAGACAGGGACACAAACAGAGACAGAGAGCCATGCAGTACCCTTTGACAACGATGTGTAGAATAGACAGATATTGTGGTGTGTTGCTGTCACAATATCACGATAATCTTTAAGGTTACATGGATCTTTCTTTAAAAGCTATATTTTCAAAAGATATATCTCCTACTTCAAGGCTCAAATACCTTTTTAGAAGAGCAATGTAAATGTGATCTTTTGTCCTATGTAATATTAGGACAGACAGCAAGTCAGAGATTACAACAGAGACCAAGAGACAAGCAATGTCCAAAACAGTGAATCACATTTTGAACCTTCCGAGCCTACACTTTTCAAATATCACTTGACAAACAGAAATGTGCAGGAATTTGGATTTCCTTCTTTTACCAAGTTTCTGGTGTTCTTTATGGAACAGTATTACACAGGAGAACGGTATGATTGGGTTAGTTGAGGCTCGTGATGAGGTTCTGGTATTTTTATAACCAGATTAGAGAATTACAGCTTCTCACGAGACAACCTCACAGATTATTACTTTATTGACACTCACAAAATGACTCATAAAGAGAACATTAAAAATATTGATGTAACATAAAAAATGCAAATACAAGTAATGCTACTTTTAGGAAATCAAGAATAGTCAATTATTTTACTCACCTTTTATGGAACTTGTATATATTATTTATCGGCTTATGTTCTGTTGTCTTATCTTTCTTTATTAATTCAACCTTGAGATTTTTAACTTTGATAGATTGTTGAGCAAGATCCGAAGTCAAATCACTGGATAACGCCTCGGGAGCTCAGCTGGGAAGACTACAGATTAGAGTTTTTGGTAAAAAAATTTTTACCATTTAGACTAATAATTAACTAGTAAGACGGTAACTTGATTTTTCGAAATTATTTCCCGAACATATGATTTTCTGTAGATTGTTCAGTCTGTATTATTATCTCTTTGAGCTTTTCATTTTTGCTTTTGTATTTGTTTAATTGATAGTAATATGAAATTGCGAAATGAAGCACACAAGTGAATATCTCATTAGTCTAATAGGCTAAAGGATAACGCTCTTTCCGAAAAAGTTGGTTGCCTGCTCAGGCGGAACCTGTTGTATTGAAATACCGTGCCTGAATAGCGTGTCAAGTGGGCTATGCACATGTAGTCTTGACTGTATTCTCTGCGATGCGTTCTCTGCTATTGTCTTGCTTCATATGTGTGTCACTGAAAGTTGTCATTGAAAGAACTTTGCCCTTGAATGTAGAAATTCACGTCTTCTCTTTTTTGCACTTTTGTCAGCCTAAATTTGAAAATTCAAAATTTTCACAAACAAATAAGAGAGAAGACTCCATCATGGGAAATACGTATGTGTGGAGTTATTGCTTTATTGTTTTGGTCAATTCCTGTAACGATAAATTTGACAATGATAATATTGCCACGAGCATGAAAGGACTAGATGAAATAGATTCCTCTCGGACGTTTTGTTTTGATGAGTAAAGATGAAAGGACTACAGGTTAGTTTCAACTGTTTTCTTTCATTTTTATTTAATATTCGTCCCTCTTTGGGAACCTCACAAAGGTAGTGATTATGTGGATTGTTTCATGTTTGAGGTTTTACGATTTATTTTTGCTAGTCTAATTAGGTAAATTCAACTTATTTGCCCTGCCCAGTTGGCCTAAATTTTCCAAATTAGGCGGACAAAAAATAGAACCTTTAACGAAAATCAGAATGTGTAAAGCATCTTGAGCGAACTTTTATTGATGGCTTTGGTCAAGTGTCTCTCGGCGAATAAAGTAGAAGTGTATCACTCCGACCAGACTTCTCCCTGGAGTAACCGTGATGCCGGGTCAATGGGACAGTCACCGGGTGAGTGATAATAGGGGTTGTGGACATGGATAGTGTAACATTACAGCAAGTTCAAGTGTGTGAAAGCTTTCCTTTCCTCGTTTAAAGGGTCGTAAGAACGGCAAGAGTATGTTCAGTAGCGAATCTGGAAACTTGTTCGAGGGGGGTCCAAAGACTTGAAATGGTTGCGGCCCACGATGGCGTCCATATTAAATTAAAAGTTTTAACAGGAGTCGGGGGCCAAGGCCCCTAAATGCCCCCCCCCCAAGATCCGTTATTGATGTTAGGAACATTAGCCTATCGACTGGTGGCGCAAAGAACGCGCACCCTTCATCGGTCCGTATTTTCTTATTTTGATGGGTTTATTGACAAAAATTGGTTCAATAAGGTTAAACCTGCAACTTTCAATTTGCGCTGCTCCATCGAGAAATTTAACCTGCTTTTTGCGTTATACTCCTCAGGATTTCTTGTAAAACTATTTAACAACTTCATTGTCAATGGTGCATGGGTGCTCTATGTAAAGTAGACATTCTGACTAGGCAATATTGGGGTGCCTTTTAATATCTTGCTATCTGGGCAATAACATAGACCAATGCGCCGTGATCGATATCATTCTATTCAGGCTAGTTTGGCTGCCAAGTATTTTCAGATATTAACTTTATGTTTTCGTTTTTAGAGAATTCAAATCCATTTTCGAGACATGCAAACAGAAGAATGTCTAGTGATCTAAAGTTGTCTGTCTCGCATACACCCACTGTGATCAGAGACGTTAAGCAAACTAGTTACAGGACGGCTTAAGACACATAATCGATTTGACAGTAATCATTGTCAAAATGTGCCAGATGCCCAAGACTCATTCGGGAAGTCAATCTGGCTAATTATTCCCACCGTCGAATGTGGCAACAGATTTTTATCTTCTGTCTGTTTGTCTGTCTATCCGTGTTTGTCTCTGTCCGTCTGAACCTGTTTGTGCACCCGTCTCTGGCAGTTGTTGAATTTTTAAAACAGGTTGGTCAATCGATCTCACCCTTGGTGTTGCAATAGTTACTTGTTATTGCAGGCTGAGGAGATTTTCCTCAAATAGAATTGAATCCATTGAATTGTATGTTAAATGATGATTTGCGAACGAGCTCCTGACCTTTTCCTGAAAACTTGAAAAGTGCTCTTGGTTTTCTTGATAATTTCCAAAGTAATTTAATTTCTGCTAAACCTGAGGTATTCTTTTCCCAATTCTTTGCATTGAAACCCTGACTAAGTGTTATTGTGTAAATGAAGACCTGTATTGCAATTGATTATCTACCCTGACTCCCTAGTCTGTAAACATGGGTCTCCCACTAATGAATTGGAACTCTCCCACTGGAGAGGAAATCTATCACTTCCTTTCCTGAGGAAGTCACATAGCTTAATTGAAACCCTAACATGTCATTAAAGGAGATAGACCAGACTCCCTAACCAATCCCCCAACCAAATAAAAACTCTTGTAGATTAATTTACTTTGGCTGAATTTGCGAAGTTGTTATCTATTTTAGCTATGAACTGCGTTTTATTAGGTGAATCATCTAGCTTACTAAGTATAGGATCAATAAGAAGTTATACCAAGTACAGACTCTGCTTTATGAATCACACATTTTAGACATTTAGAACCAGCCTAGTACCGTTTTTAAGTCAGTTTTCGATTTTAAGGGCTTACCTTATTTTATGAGTCAGTAAGATCAATAAGATAGCACTAGTCATAGTTTGTTCAGTAGATAGAAAGGAATAACGTAGATGCTACCACAAGTCCATGCCTAACTAATGAGGCTGTGGAGATACCAAGCATGAAAATTCACAATCACTACAATTCTGAGGTTTTGCTAAAATGCACTTTTTACTCTGGAAAACAAAACCAATTTGGTGTCCTTCCCTAAAGTCCGTTTTGCATCAATATTATACAATCAATTTTTAAAATAAAAATGTCAAGATTTAAAGAAGATGCTAATTCAGTAGACATGTAGCTAGGAGATTGCTTGTTTCATTGCACAGTAAAACTTGCTTTGGGCGAACTGTGTACAATGTACAATACACAAAAATATTATCATTTTAAACAAAATATAATCATTTTAAACAAAGAGTTGGTTTGGCCAAAAAGTGTGAATTCAAAGCAAAAATGAATTTTGTGATCAGAAAATAGTTCCTCAATTGCTCAGAGTTCTCACAAAAAAAGGTTCGCCCAAGACAAGTTTCGCTGTATATTGAAGAATAAGCGAGCTGTCGGACCTAGATTACAAATACTTGGCTTTAACACTGTTGCTTCTGTCCAGAGAAAATGAAGCCAAAAAGTCAAGCAGCAAATGAAGACAAATGTAGCTCTCAATTATCATTACATCACCTCAGGTTGTCTGTCTCTAAATAAAAGCCTCGCATAAATAAATTAAATTCCCTCCTTCCTCCTTTGGAAGTGATAGTTCTGGATGCTGATAGCCATGTTGTCTTTCGTTGCCATCGCTACACATGAAGATAGTTAGTGTTAATGCTCCTACTCCTGTGTTTGTGTGTCCGTTTGTTCGTGCTCGTTTTGAAAATTATTGTTCAGAAACCTCAGTTGTGTATACACTGGGCAAAGTTTGAGTACCAAGGCTTTTGAATGAATTTCAGTGTTGGTATGGTAATTAATTATAACGCGCAGATTCGTAATTTATTGCATAATTATTTGTCCAGTAATGTGTCATTTTACAGTTATTTGAGTTCCTTCCAAGGTCACGGTCAATGCCAAGGTCAGAGTTAACATATTGAGTCTGAGATATTTCATGTTTTATCCATCTACTTAAACATGTTATGGGTCCTCAGCTTGAACACACTCTTCTTATTTTCTTATGTTGACTTGATATAACACCAGATTTTTTTAGCTTGAGTGACAGCTCTTGATTTCATAAATCTAATTTAATAACTCAATCCAAGGTGGCCAAAACCATCGCGATTCTGGCTGAATCAAACTTGTGGCCAGACACCCATGGTCTGGGTGAGATTATTTGTTTATTATTATTTCTCCTGTTTCTTGTAAAAACTTTTGATATACAACACTACTAGGTGATCCATCACCACCTGAGGAGGTTCGTCTCAGCGGATCATCAAATAAAACACCCAGGTAGCGAGATTCATTGGGATTATTTGACTACTTTTCGGAAAAAGTACAAACATTGAATCAATAACATTAGCTTACACTGATACGCCACACAAAACAATTACTCAACTGTTAGAATTGCTTTGTTTATTGGATGGGACATCATTTGTTAACACAATAATTAATGTTAAATGTAAATCGTTACACTGTCAGAATTAAATGGCAATGGTATCTTTCAAAGGATTTTGCTTTTGGACTTTCCAGAGTGGACGTTCATCTAGCCTTTCTGTAAGACATTACTATGATGTGGCAGTGTACATCCCATACAGGGACAGTATGCCTGAGCCTGCAACATGAACTTTGCTGGTTCCAATTTTACAGATTTGTGATGTGAGACTATGAATTGTTTAGCCTTACATTTCGAATATTCCTAACTGTAAAACGAATGGGTAATAACTGTTAGCAACAAACAAAATTTTTAGAATATAAAGATCTCTGGTCTGAAAATAAATCCAATATACATTATTATCCAAAACAGCTTCAAGAAAAAACGAACTCAAAGCTGCCAACATTTGTTTTTAATAAAAAGCAGTGAAAGCTAAACAAGAGTTCAGGTGTAGAGCCTGTGATGTAAAGAATAATCTATCACTGAAATTACATTGGGTCTTCACTCTCACATTGGTCATAAGGTTTGTCATGTTATGCAGGTTGTGGATTCGAAAAATGGCTGTATTTCAGACTCACCTCCTAACCCCTCGAATAAAGTCTCTCGCTGTAGTTATAAAAGTTACACTTGTTCTTACTATATTGGATTGACATTGCAGAATGAACAACTTATTAATCTATCCATTATAATATTAATTTACGCCACGATCTCAATATATAACAAGTTTAGCATAATAATTTTAGGTCATGATATTTCTCCGATTTTCATGCTTAAAATTATAATTCTATCAACACTGTGTGAGATTCTATTATTCTCTGACTTTTTTATCCTTATATCTGCTGGTATAAAAATCGATAGAACACATACTTGTCGAACGTTTGTTTGAATCGGCACCCTGCAGTGAAACTCTACTGGCATGTAAGTTAAGTTATTCGAGTTGTCATATTGCGCCCCGCCCCTTGTGGATGGTGATACAGACCGACCAGCCCACCTCGTTGAACTACCTGCAATCAGGGAGGTTTAGCCACTGGGGCTTCCGTCAAAGTATTGGATTTCTTTTGTTGGTTTCGGAATTTAGTAAAGAAACCCAAGCTAAAATATTTCGCCAATTTGTTACATGAAAGCAGCTGATTGAAAGAAGAAGAAAATGTGTATATTTTCCAGATAAACATTGCTAAAAGTGTAGTAATAAAACCCCACATTCACACATTCTTTATTTTCTTTTTTGTTGCAACTGTCGCAACTGTTATCCTGTGACAAGCACACAACCATTTTTGAGCCACTGGTACTGCTATTTTGGATATCCAGTACACAGAAATCGTATCATTTTGAAAACGAAGGGAACGAAAGAATTCCACGCTGCGCTTTTGATGAGCAATTGTTAAACTTCTGATACGAATTACGTGTGTACTGCAGGCATGCTCCTTTTCCCTTGGATAAGCACCATCCGTTATTAAATTAAGCACAACATTTTATTTTCAATATTTTGGTGCGAAATTGCAAAAGATCATGTAGCTTCGCCTCACTGTTACCTGGAGTTTGACCAGCCCCCTCGTCGACTGGTAGGAATTACCCATGGAAGCAAAACCCTTTGAAAAGCGGGTTCTTCGCATTCGTTCTCATAACGTTGTAATATATAGAGGTTGGCTTAACCTTTTAGTTCAGCATTGTAAATGTTTTTCAGTACCACAGTATGTTGAAAATAAGTCTTTATCTACATGAGTAAATTGCACACTAGGAAGAATTATGATAATATTGACGAATGTCACACCATCACCAGCTCCAGCAAACTCAACTCAACGTTACCTATCCCATTCTTATGAATTTTTAATAGCCTAGATTCCAAGCCTGCAGATTTGTTTTATTTCTTTATTAAATTATATTTATCAATAATGGTGTTACACTGACATCTTCATATCAATGATCACTCCTTGTATCAGTCGTACCATTTTAACAATTTGCCTTTAAAATTTTAACATTTGATCACATTCAATAAAACAGTTCTGTAAAACCAGAAGAAGGGGAAAGTTTTCACATATTATCTGCGAACGTAAAACCAGACTTACTGTCAGAAAAATCCGGTAGACAGATTAGCTGGTACCTTATACTGTATCTTCTTATTTCTTTTATATTTATTTTCCTGCACTCACATCTATCAAACCCTTCACCACCGGAGAATATTTGTGTTGACCCACAGTCTACACCTAGATTCCAAGAAATGAGTGCTCCATGGTTGGTTTGTACACATGGGAGGCTATATTCATCTTTACTTGCAACATTTACAGATATCAATATGATGTGCATATAAAATTGGGATGTTTAAACAACAGGGATTAAAACACTGTGTTTATTTTACAGGAAACGTAGGGTCTGTTATACTGTAAACGTCGATCTACTACTGCAGTGACACAAATACAAGCAGGTAAGACGACATTTTATCTTATTGAGACCAGTTTACCTTTCGTACATCATCAGGTCCTGAAACTAGTAGACTTCGTAAGTGTTGCTGTTTCGTTTTTTTTTCAAAATTTAAGGAAGAATAGCATTTTGTTGTCTATCGAATAAAATTCGATAAGACTATGTGGTCGTCCACCTGAAAAACAAGGGAAAATAGAAACTTTGTTTACAATTACAAAACGAAAATGTCTTGTTGCTGTTGGTAAGGATGACGTCAGTTTTATAACGTCATTCGATAGACACATGACGTTACGCTCCGACGTAAAGGCCTTTCTAGTTTACAACTCATGTGATTGGGTGAGCTTTCTGTCGGAGGTTACAGATTTCTGGTTTGTACGTAACGTTAATTTAACCCGACAGTAACGGATCCAGACGGGAAGTTTTTTCGGGGGAGGGGGGGGGAGACAATGACACTTTTGACCAGCAAAGAATAGAGTAAAATAAAACATCAAATAAAATTGGAGGGTCAGGGTTAAATGTTACGGTACACGTTAAAAATACATCATACTGGCAGGTACAACCATTATGGTTAAGTAAAAGCTAAGGAAATTGACTTGGAAAACTGCATTGGAAAATTCTCTTGATAAATCTTTTTAAGCATTTAGTTTATTTACTGACTTGCTATTTCATCAGCATTTAATGTTTACAGTTCAAAAGCCATTTTCAATTTGAAGGAAGTTAGTATTGTGAGGCTAAACTTGTTTTCTTGACATTGTGGCCGGAATTACTTGCTTTTGCAAAACCAGTGAAAACAGAAAACGATAACTTTGAGAGAATTATTACAACAATTATGTTCCTGTTTTTATGCAGACAATGAATATCAATTGATACTCAGGATTAATCTGGTATTACACAGTGGGCCCGCATTCCAGAGCTATCTCAATTATGATTGGCTATGCTTGGTATTTGATGCACCATGGGTTCCCTGTGATGAGGCGCAGACAGACACTGAGTACTTCTTGTAAAGACAGATGTCCCAGCAGTCAGAGGTTGATACAACTCCGGGTAGAACCATGCTGGTTGTATTATCGGACCTGTTGAGTTTCAAGAAAAACGGGAATTCAAACCAGTTACCATGGGGACGCGAAAATTAAATTTTTAGCTTGACTTGACCTTGGGGTTTTAAGTCTGTATGTGGCTTTGTATGTTAAAAGGTAGAGCTGCCATCCGATATTCGAATTCGTTTTTATTCGAAAGTTTTCTTCACTTTCAAATGTTTGAAATTAAGTTTCAAATATTTGAATCTAGTTTTCTGTCTACATCTAAATCATTAAGAACAATTAATGCTTTGATTACAGTAAATATTTTCGTTTTATACAAAGAAGATGGAAATGTTTGGAATATAAGGTCACTAAATACGTTTCATGTGAAATCTGTCTGTGGACTGCAAATTTTAACAGCGTAATGATGGTAACAGAGTGAAATGGAAACCGATAAATTCGAATATCGATCGAAAAGAATACTTTCAAATTTCGAATGGATAACCTACATTCGATGATAGCTCTACAAAAAACTGAGGCAAAATACAGTTGCCAAACTGGAATATTGGTGGCATCAATATACTTTTGATAAGACATAAACCAGGCATGTGGATGCAAAAGACTATTGTCGAGTAGCATCAATCGGTGGTGAGGCAGAGTGAATGCACAGAGCAAGCGAAAGCTTAAAATTAGTTCCATAACGTTTATTCCTTCATTGGACATCTGTTGTTACAGTTT
>JBCAUI010243302.1:0-16286 GCA_038406195.1 Haplosyllis anthogorgicola
ATGTTCAACTTTAAACGTTCATATATCCAAGATGATAATAGTTTGTTTGCTAATTTTTTGATGGATGTTGATTTAAGTTGCATGAAAACATGCATTTCATATTTGTTGTTACTAAATATGATGACGGTTTCTTAGGTATTCTTTCTTATGGATGTTCAATTAAGTTGCATGGATGCATGCGTGCATGCAGCAATACATGCATTTGATGTTTATTGTTAACGTGAAAAGTTCATAGTAGATTTGATGTTTATTTTTAACGTGAAAAGTTCATAGTAGAGTTGATGACAGTTTCTATATATATACATATATATGTTGAATGAAGTTCAACACATGCATGCATATATGCAGCTGCTGCATGTGTATTTTATTTGATAACGTCAAACGTTCGTATTTATTTATATTTATTTCATGAAGAATAAAAAAGAAAACTATAAACTTAAAATATAAATGCATTTGGTTTTTATTTTGTCGTTAAATTTAAGTATACATGCATTCAGGTATAAAAATATAATTACAAATATTTTTATGGATATATATAATAAGAAATAATAAGAAAAAGTTAACTTATTATGTTCATTTCAACACCGTTTCTTTTCATGCGTATATACAAATATGAAAATAGAAACACATTTGAAACGGATGTCAAACGTATTTGAATGCAGGATGGTTGTGCATAAAAATAAAAACGTTACGGAAACGTTTTGGAAACGTGTGGCTGACGACAGTGTAGATCTCTACGCATAAGATTGGTCACCATGGGCCAAAGCATGTGTAGACTGGGATGCACCTTCAGGTTTACACAATTTGTAATGAACTTGTTGCGTAAGCGTCCGAAAGTTGGTTTTACTTTTTTCATGTTTAAATTCCTAGTTACATTGTAAACCCATCAATATAGGGAAGTATGTATATATGAATTAATACCATTGAAAGGAATCAAATTGTTATTTAAATATGATGAAAAGGTCGCATTTGAAATACGTTAATGTGACAAGATCATAGGAGGTAGTACCTAGTGTGGCTATTTTGATGGAGTAGTCTTCTGGGTAGCGACATTCTTGTCGCACGAGTTGTTTCTTCTTCTGTATTTCACGGATCAGTTCTTCTGAATCAATGAATCCTTCGTTCGCCATACCGTCAGTGAATAGCAGAATGTTGTCGTTGTGTAGTTGACTGGAAACGAAAGAAATAGAGTCAGAATGAAATGTCAACATACCCTGAGTGATGAACCTAATGTAGTGGTGATACGGAAGATTTACAGTCGTTTGAATTCTAGAAAAGTAACAAAATACATTTGGGCTTTAGCCAACCTGGGAGAAAATTTACACACACTGTCGAACCATAAGGGAAATAACTCTACCACTTTGTCGTTACTCAAATCATAATTCATAAGTGTGCAAACTCGTTAAATACTAGAATTCCATAGCCAGTAAAGGATCATTTAATATCGTCAGACGTTTCACTTTGAAAGTTTAGCTTTGTGAAACCTTACCAAACCTTGAAAAACTCACGAAAGATACTTCTACTAGCACATGTATTTCATTGCGTAAATTGTCGCAGTTTTAATTAAGGTGCATAAGATAATAGCAAAAATTGTTAAGATGATGTCGCAGGAAGTCTAGAACCAGCAGGTGACCATTCAATTACACTAAGACAGATTAGGACTGTAATTTACTTTTTAGCAAAAATGGTTTTAAATTGTTCGACACCCGTCAACAGGCCTGCTCCGAGGTTGGTAACTCCTCCCAGAGCTATACCCTCTATAGATGTTGTTGCGGCATCCTGCAAAGATTTAACGTTTACAATTTAAATACTTGCGATTTATACAATACAGATTATGATAAAGCGGAATTGGAGACATTTTACAATAAAATCGTGGATTCAATTTTTTTTTTTTTTCTTTTGGAAATCAAAACTGAAAAAAAGGAATTTATGCACCATCTGATACTACATGTATGCTTAGAGCAAATAATTTCCTAATCGTTTTGGATGTTGCAAATTAATTTTAATTACACAGACCAAGTTGAAGCTTTCCAGCCCGAAAGTTAAAAAAAAAACCATAAAGTGATATGCATTGAAAAATGGCCACATTAAAGAATATTCCCACTACGTTGTGTAATTCACATGTTATAGTGCATTGTAATGGACAATAACAACACAGCATAAGACGGGGTAAAAAAACTCACCTTTTCATCCTCTGACATCCTCGTTAGTGGAAAAACAACCTCCGAATTGGTGCCGAACGTGACAACACTAAGAAAATCTTCCTCGCTGAGAGATCGGACTAGAAGCTGTGCAAACATCTTGATCTTATCCAGCTTGGATACAGTCTCATCAGGGCCGTATGGCTCCGACATGCTGCAAATACAAATTACATCTTTATTGGGCTGCTTTATGACCATAAAGTGCTTGATTGATATTTACCATGGATGCAGATAGGAGGTTTTTTCACTACATATCTACATGGAGATTGAAGAATTATTTGGGCAGCAAAACTTGGTCACTTTTTATAACACCTTGTGTTAGCTTAACCCCTTCGATACAGTCCGTGTCTGTCCGACATGGTGGCCTCCCTGGCACCTGTGGGGCCTCAGGAGACCTGCCAAAGGTGATTTTAGCCTCAAAATGCACTTTTAAGCAAATTGCAAGGGTACTGAGGTTTCAAAAAATTGACCATTTTTTTCATGCCCTCCCCCCTAAATAGGGACACTTGGTGTCATTGAAAGCCCCATGTGGGCCCTGCTCCTTTGCATTTGTGGCATAATTCTCGTAACGTAATTTCATTTTGACGAGTGTCTCCGATTATCATGCCCCTATTTTTCCTCTTAAAAAGTATTTTTTTCAGGACCCTTCAGTACTGAAAGGGTTAACCGACATTTAAGCAATGTGGTTTTTTGGTGTCTTATTTATATATCGCTTCCTCTTGCATCATGATGCAGTCAAATCCGATGCTTTCTTTTTCTGAGGACTGTATTCTCTAAATGTGGTAAATCAGGATTGTTTGTATCTCAGATATGAAAAAATAAACCAGTGTATTCCATTATAAATCAGACTTTATACAGGATTTTTAAGGTCTGCTGAGTACCGAGAGATTTTAGGGTTCGCTATCACGTGGACAACTATAATCTGTAGATAAAACGAAGATTGACGGTGTGCAATTGACACAAACAACAACGCAAACAATACACGCATTTTCATTATTTCATATTTCGATGATTTACTTTGAGGTGGATCTGGAATTTGTCATTTGCAGTGTTCTAAACGTCTCTTTCAATCGAATTACAATGCGATCCCAAAAGTAATCGTCTTTGAAAATATTGCACACTGTGTAAACTTTTTCAGTGAGATAACTGTTGCCTTATTGGTAAAACCAATGAAATAATTACAGATTAAATTTGACTCATCTTCTATTATTCTTACCTGTGGCTTATGTCTATGACACAGACGAGTCTCATCGGAACTCTCGGGTTCTCATCGACGTCTGTGCTCACGGACCGACGGAACCGAACCCCAAACGTTTGCTTCCTCGGCTCAATGGGCTTCAGCTCCCAGATAACCGAAACCTGAAAACAGATGAACGGAAAGAATCATATTAGTTTGATAGGAAAGTTGTTGAATTTGATTGAGTGGTACATATTTATTCAATCCTGATGCCATGGTCCGGCCAGCTATGCACCATCTTGAGTAGATTGGCATGGTTTTAGACAGAAATGACAATGAGAACTTTTTTCTATGCTTTAATTTAGTCCTGAATAAATAATTGAGAACGAAAACTTTTTGTTTGAATTGCACAATTTCGGCTTTAATTAAGATATTAAGTGGTCTCTAGTGGCTTACTACTCCCAAAATGTTAGGAGTTTAATTTTCTATAAAGTCAACAGTTTGTTTAAAGCGCCTTTTAATGAAAAGACAGAAAGTCAAACATAACTGTGACAGTGATTAATTCAAAAGCAAAAAGCAACTTTTCATCACAAAGATAGATGACAATTAATTGCTCATTGTGGAACGAATAGTCAAGATAATGGCACTTAATTGTTAAGTAGCTTACAACACCAAATGAAAGCGAAATAAACAGAGCTGTTCTCCATTGACAAGTGTAATTCCCTTACAGCTTTGGTCGGTTAGGCCATATTTTTATTATGTGTTGAATTATATTGCATCGACAGCTAAATGAGCTATTGTGTTAATTAAGAAAGACTCAATTACGGATTTCAGTCATTTTAGTAAAAATTGGTAGATTTTGTGTTTTATTTTTACAGTGCCAGTAATATAATCCAACAAATGTACAATGTGATCACAAGGAACAGAATAGGCCGACCCAAGCGAAAAGTGTCTTTAAACGTTTCAGTATCCGTGCCCTAGTGAGTCTATGTGAACGTTAAATATGGAACGAGTTTTGATGAATAAATCCACCCAGTAGTTTCCTTAGCACAAAAACACGAAGAACAGGGAACGCACGATGGGCTATGTTCAATCCACAGCATTTACATGCAACTTAGTTAACAAACTTGGGAATAAAGTATTGCATAATGTCAAACTGTTTTTCCATATTTAAAGAAACATGCAGTATTTTAAATGAAGCTGTAGTCTCATACATCTCACTTTTCGACAGCTACATAACCTTCGGGGATGAAATAAGTTATCTGTAGCCATGCCTGGTCTTACGGTCTGTTGATCACGAGACGAAGTGAAATGTAAATCGGTTTGTTGCGCAAAATACATTAATTGTTGACCAAGCTGATCAAAACAAGAGGCGCAGGCAATTAAAGCGAAATGAAAAAATCAAAGTCCACCAATGACTTTTTAAAGGGACATTTCCCATTGATAGGACTTGGATTTACCGTGAGCTCCCTATAAAATTCCATTTAAACTTGTAAAATGTGGACAAAATCTCCATAAAAATTAAGGAAATTTGGGTTGTAGGAGGTGCCTCTGGTGCCACCCCAGGATCCACTGATGTTTCCCGCTAAATAAATGTAACTTTGCATCTTATCCAAAATATTTGAAAGGATTCTATATATTTATGTGATATTGATAAAGTCTTTATACAATACTTTTAACCCAAATGATACATGAGTTAAAAGAGTTAACAACTACAAGTTGTTTTGGCCTTCATTTACGTAAAGAAATTGTACAGTTCATTCCGAAGAGGTGACTGCTGTTTGCAATCAGGTTAGTGATGGTGAAGCTTGCGTGATTACACAATAACCTAGTGGGTTCCTCCCAAGTCCTCGCTCGCAGGCAGCAAACTAGCCTTGCGCTAGCCCTCTATTGTTATTATTTAAGTAAAAAACTAGTGGCAAGAAGGTGGCCATAAATGTTAAATCAGCACTCACATTTAGTCAACTTTAAAAGTAAATATACATAGGCATTTGGCTTGATGTGTTCCTGTGTAGTTTTGGGTGTGTATTTTCTGATGATGACGAAGATGACCGTTATGAACGATATTTTTCAGTGCGCAGTTGATAAACGATCAATATGTGAAAACTTGTCAAATGAAACTTTTATCAGATCCTATTGACCTTCATCGACCAAACGCAATGTATCAATATACAATTAATCAGAACGGTAAATTAAATATCATAAAAGCCACTTCATTGAACTGTAACATCCTGTTAATATACACAGAACTGATAGGGATAATTATACGGTGGTTCAACAATGATTATAACCTGTTTCAAACAATAGCCATTGATCAGTTATACATTAGTTGAATTTATGGCTGATGGTCTTTGCATGGGAGAGTCATTTCAAGTGAAACATATATCAATCATATGGAAGTTTTTCGTCAATAGGTCACAGTGGGATCTGTTGAAAAATGAAGCTGGGCTCGCTATATATTTCAATCCATCTCCATTTTGACAGATTTAAAATCTGATTTGACAAAGCAGTGGCGCAGCTGCTTGTTTGCTTAATGATTGGTGCATAAAGTTTAATTTGTGAAACAGACAGTATTCAAATTACATATAAAATTGGAATGAAAGTACTTTCAATGACGAATGTCCGGGCATATCTCAGTCAGCATCGTTTTCATTTACATACCATGATACCCGTCCTCTTCTATTATTTGGACGGTTGAAAAAGATATTCAAGGATTAATTGCAGGAGAGTACGATATCAGTTATGTTTACATTCCGAAATGATAGAAAGTTGCCTGTATCGCTAATTGTTTCTGCAATAACTTAATGAGCAATTATAATAAAGTCCGAATTACCAGAAAAATATTTCTGCCCTGGGCGACAGTATGATACCAGCAACACAACATAGGCCACACAGATAGATTTTTTGGAAAAATAATTAGTTTGTGTACCCTTTTATCTCATACCATTTAACAGATGAATCTTGTTTGAAAGGTCTAATTGTGAAGCAAAGTTGTAGTACCACCCACCGAACTCTCAAAGGCATCAGACTATTGTACAAGTAAATATGGTTTTGCAATTCTTGTATGATAAGCGAGTACATTGCTGTGATACTGCCGTCTTTGCACTGTTTGTAATATTGTATTTTTCACACATCTGCACATACTTTGTGTTTCTTAGTAAGCTACTAGAGAGCTTAAAGGTGTCGAAAAAACTGTGACCCTTTTTCATCACGTTATTTATGCAGGTAAATATACCTGGAAAGATCTCAAGGCTTTTGATAAATTATTCAAGCTGTTAAGGTGTCTGCCAACCTGAATACGTCTACACTTCATGAAAACTGTCTGAAGAATGAACTGGAGAAAATGCACACAATGTTGAGTTTGATGTTGTTGACTGACTGACAGACTCGTTATAATTTTGCGACCTCATTTGGTTAAACATTATTACTCTTGCCTATCATGTGGCCAAATTGCTTCCATTTTTTAACCAGAAACCACATGAACATTGTACGCTTATCTTTTGAACTTTTCCGTATCCTAAGGTGTGAAATTAGGACCAAAATACCACGTTTTGGGTGATTGATGATTGCGAGGAGATTGGGTGACTTTTACCTTTATGAGATAGAAATGAATGGAGTAAAAGTAAAGTAGATACCGAGAGACCCAAAGGTTTAAAACCTTCAGTTTTATGATTTTAGACTATGTCGTTATATTCATATAACACCTTTGACCTTATTTACAACACAAAATCTATAAAGAGCAGCAATATAATAGTGCTGTGTTTATGATCATTTTGATACATGACTGACTGTATAAAATATTAGATCTAAGGCGTGTGTATATGTAAGCAAATACCATTATATTTTATGTGTGCTGTATCAACACATCTGCAGCAGATACTTTCCAGCTTTGCCGGGGAGATTTTCCTGCTCGAGGTGCAGACAGATGTGGAGACTATGAACTCAATGGTCTTTGACTCAAGCAAAACGTTTCGGAATTTTTGGTATCTTTGCGTCTAAACATTGTAGGACAGGAAAACTGTATTAGTCGTGGCATTAACGAGTCAAAAGCTCCTACTATGAGTTTAAGCCTTGTGCTGGTGAAAACTTTGGCAACCATCGTAGTCACTTCGGTCGTTTCTATGTAAATGGTTTCCAGTGTGTTGCACATTGATATTCTTTCTTATTATTATACATCGTAAAGAGGTGCTACAGGTTTGTTTACAAAGCCTTGTCTTTATTTATGAATGTAAACACACACCTGGGCAGAAGAGGAATTGGAACAGTAACGCTTGTTACCAAGATATATCTCCTATACATTCCCTGCTACTTACTCATGGTCAAATATAACTTACATCAAGCATATATTATCCCGACGCGATGATTGTGGTAATTTAAGTAATTATCAGTGTTTCATTAACAGTCTATTCATTACTGGTATAAAATAATTAAACACGTCGCAGACTTTTTAAATTTATCCCTTTTTGGGCATAACTGCTTTCCCCCCGAAATAACAACGCTAGTATGACGTTTTGTGTCAATGCCACATTACCTGAACAAAACGGTACATTTTCAACAAAATAAATGTTATGATTTTTAACACTTGGACTGATATCAAAGTTTGAAACATCATTCTGAAGAAGTCGTAATAGTACATTAGATCCAGCTGCACAACTACTTGCAATAAGTGGGATTGTTCTTACGAATGGTTCAATGTGAAATTGCTAAATGTAGATAAGCACTTTGGTAAATGGTGCAAAATGTTCACAACTGATAATAGTTTTGAGTGGTGGGATATTGCCACTATACAAAGTTTACAGAGAAAATGAATTCTTTCACATCTGCAGATACTTGTTTCCTTGCTTGTGTTATACTGGATAATCCAGATAGTACTTAACTAAAAAGCCCAGTTGGCATCTGTACAGATGGTAATAGTGTACCAATATGATTGCACTTTGTAACAAAGCGGTTTCAGTTGTGTGTCGATAACTACACATTTATTTCGTAATATTCGGAGAATTATGCAACGAAAATAACCCATCAACGGCAGTTGAAATCTGTGCAACAAGTTTTGTTTATGGGATTGTTATTAGTGCAATTCAATGAAACTTAAGTTTTTTCCAGACATATTCAAGGAAAAAGTTTCTTTTGATGTGGTCTTATGTAGAGTTCTCTGGTAAAAGAGAAAGACGCTTTTAATTATTTGCGAGGAAATCGGGGGGGGGTTAAATAACCAGGTGCCACACAAAGGCAAAATATTTCTTGAATTTAGATTGCTTGCACTTTGATACTTGGGTTTAAAAATAACAAACATCATATTTTGCATTGTCCACCTGCGGATTTCAGCCCTTTTGTGATCCTCTAGAAAAAATCAGTTATCCGAAAGAAAAGGATTTGGTTCCGCTCAAATGGGTTAGATGTTACAGGAATATATTTTAACTAATCAAAATAACCTCAAAATAATGATGACATTCAAAGCTTCAGACTTTCAGTCACTGGTAATGAGAGATTAGCAATCGAAATAGGATACAAAATCTTGTACCCAGGATAGAGAGAACTAAGTGCAATAGTGTAATGAACAATATATACTTTCTGACCAGAACAACAGCCTCCATGGTGGAATTTACATTCAAACAGTAAACTCTTGGGAATGATACAGATGCATGTTTACAGTTATTACACACAAGTGCAATAATGTACATTTGGTACAACTTGGTACATGAAGACAACATGGAATCGTATTTTTTTCCTTTTTTAATGGTGCAGTATTGGAGCAAAATATATCACCCAACATCTCATCTATTCTCATTCCGGCTGTTGTCGAACATTTACAGTCTACAGACGAAAACCGAAGGTCTGTGGAACAAGTGTCGAACAAAAGAATTTCACACTGTGTTTCAGAATAATCTAATTATGTCGAGCTGTATTTTTACTACGAACTGACATAGATAAACTTGAACAAACTGGCAAACCTCGTACACAATTGAGAGTGTGGTATGTCAGGCTGGTTGATTTTATATTCGAACCTTTTCGAGAGAATGCATTATTAATATGGATTTATGTAAACAGTGGCTTTAGCGGTGTCAGGTAAATCCTTGTAATCTACCTATGTATTTTGGTCACCACAATCAGATACCTCCCACCAGTTTAGGTTTATGAGGCTTTTGCAGCAATGCATCATGTAAGATCATAATTCTTTTCCTTTTGATGAAGAATAATTTAGCTTAAAACATCTTAATAGAACCAATCACTTTGATTAAAGTTCGGTATTTACGGTTTCATGTTCGTGAGAGTGCTGCCTTATGTAGAGCAGTCCAATCAGCCGTTATTGCTCACCTTGTGTCGGCAAATTCGTTTCCACAAAAAGGTCCATTACAACTGCTAAATTTGTTCCCAAAAATTATATCATGTTTAAAGGAAACGGTCCGACAAATTTATTCATAAGCACAACAGTGAAAAAGCTGTGTCTCTCGAGATATGCAGTTTAAACTTATGATGCTCGCGTAAACTGTTTAACATCATACGATGAGAAAATGTGAAGACAGTTATGGGTTCTTTATGTATCCGTTAATATCATAATAGCCAAAAGCGCAAAGTCAAGGCTTATCTTATCCAGCGCCACGTTCAGTAAAGCTCTAACTACCTTATTACGTTTTAGAGCCTAATTCCCTCGAATGCCTGTTGAGGGTGCAATAGATTGCATAGGTGTAAGATTGATGGAATTTAAGAGCTTTCGTGCAGCTTAAGGAACAAGGGTGCATATATTCTACGAATATTTTTCAATTGGTATTCAAGCCAGTGGTTGTTATTTACACAGGTACAACATTTTGCCACTTCACACAGAGACGTTGTGTCTTCATCACAGATTTACTGTGTAATTCTACACATCGGCAGATAGTTTTTCGTGCGTAGTGCTGAGATAAAGGCTGAATGTAGAAACACACCTACTGTTACTTAACTCGTTGATATTTACCTAGGCGACTACAGAAGAGTAACCGAATGAAAAAAAGAAACGAAAATCTCTTGTGTGTTCACACTGTAGAGGTCTATGGGTTGAGAGGAAACTGTTGTTAGTTTTTGTTCAAGCTGATATGTGACTGAACGTTTCTTTGCGCCAATGACACAACACACCTTAGTTGGTCTTTTTCACCGCTCTGAATTCAGTGACACAAGTGATGACAAAGTAGTGCTAGACAATATGGATTCCTCCCAAGTGTGACCCAATTTACACGTAATGAAGTCAGATAGCAGGACAAAGTGAAAGGGCAACTTCAAGGTCTTGAATTGTGCATAATTGATCAAATCGATACGATGTGTTTGACCCATTGTATCAATACTGACTTGAAATAAAACTGGGAAAAAGGCGGTATAAAATGTGGTGAATAAACGTACACCGCTAAAAGGAAATAATATACCATGACTATGCTGGTATGCAGTCAAGTTGGTAGTAAACAATCAACCATTGTAATAATCTGCATATATGAATAATATTCATATTTAACCTAACCATACAAATGGAAACCATGTTCTCATTCGCACACTGAGGGTGGCTGTTTTAGTATGATTGTGTTTGCTCATACTAATTGCTGACTCAGAGTATTTCATAAATTTATGGATTAAGTGTAAAACAAACGTGAGATGTGGTGTCAAAACGTGCCGCAGCAAATATAAATTTTCACACTGAATGACCCACTTTTCTCGGTTACTAAAATGTAACATTTTATGATATTTTTATTATCAACTCATAATCATAAAAAGAGATGAAGGAATATAGATAGCACATACAAAGGTTTTAAACACTTGGTTAATTCAAGGAATTCCTTTGTAGTAGTCTGCAGCGTTCTGCACGGGACGAAGTTTTCATATCGTAACTCATTTTGTACAACAATTTGGAGGCATTATATTATTGTAATTATAAGCTGGCTCTCGAGCATCTAATATTCAACACTTTTTGGTGATATATCTTACTAAGACTACATCCTCTGCAGTCACATAAAATAATGCTGAATAATCAAGACTTATTTGGATTGTGTGACTGAACACTCGTGGTATAACTTTTTAAATACATGTGTGCGTAACTCAGCAGATTTATATGATGGGCTAGAATAAAAATTATGCAGTTTTAGTACACCACGGAAAGCATCCTACCAATAAGGAATGCATAAGCGAATTGTACTTGGCTCAGAGAAGTACTGACAATGGTTTCCAATGAAAGAATTAATCTAAAGTAATAAAGAGAGTAGACATGCAGTCCGTGGTTGTGCAGTTGATCCATGTCATCAAGTAATCCGAAACCATCCTCGGAATCGGTTTTAATTTTGAAAATATCGGTTTCTTGAAGATAATCAAACTAAAACTGATACATTAACACTTGTATATGGAGCGAGCTCCCTTCCGAATATAGGTCTTGCACGTAGCCCCGAGGGTCACAATTAGAGTTGATATGATACATAAAATTTGCAATATCCCCAATGCCATTATGAGAGTTTTTTTAAGGATTCTCATCGATTAGTTTAATATTGATTAATAATTTACCTTGTCCCTGAGCCTCGCACATGACCAACTCACGTCCAAGGCTTCATCCTCATTCTGACAATTCTGTATCCTCTCACCTAAAATATCAAAATCAATACAATGAATACTCCTGCATAATTTACCATTAATGTACCATTGACCACTGCATACTGTATGTATACATACAATATTATCTATTAAACGTGTTAATATATTGTGTATTGACATATGTGCATATTAAACTAATTATCTTGCTTATTGTTGATCACATAAATATTTTAGACACATAAATGAGATTATGGTTAGAATCTCATCTAATATTGTTTCCTGTGCGAATAAAGAATTGTAAGGTATATGTGCAATTATGAGACCGTTGAACCCCTGGTAATTGTTTATATGGTTTGGCTTGACAATAGCAAGAAGAGTTGTTGTCAGCTTTGCAGATGATTAGAGACACACATTTAACACACGGTGGCCCAGATGGCCTGTATGTTTTGAATAAGGTATTGTTACAAACACTTAGTGTTTGGTAAATATCATATTAAAATGTCAATTTTTCATTTTGGTCTTTTAAGATAAAATTATGGTGAAAATGATATAAACTTTGTGTGATTAACTGTACCACTTGTCTGCTGAATAATTGATAGAATTGGCCAATCAAGGGACTCAAATGCAAATACACAGTACACATGCCAATATGCACAAAAGTAATTTCCGTGGGCACTGCATGGAAAGTGGATTAATATGGCACCATCAATGAAACTGTGCTGTGGAAAGCAAAGACTCTATCCCCCTATCATGCCTCATTGCCTTTCACAGCAACCAAGTAAACCTATAATTCAAGGGGTAGATCTAATAACTATTTCAATGAAAAGAATCAATGATGGGACTCATGGCTTGCTTCAAAGCCCATTCCTCATTTGGGTAATGGTGATCATTAGCTGCGGATTTCACCACAAGGTTGGTTTGTTGCAAGGCAAGAATAAACCAAATTGAATTTGTGCTTCTAATAATATATCTTCGGTACATATTAAAGCAATAAAACATAAAATCTAGAAATGATTCATGTCCTCAAGGACATAGCTGAGTAGGCTAATTGGGATAAGGGATGATACTGAGATTGAGATAGATTCAGCAGGTGGTACTTACCTCCTCCTAACAAGGCAAAGTGATCCATCAAAGGTCCTGCAGCCAACATATTGTTATTTCGTTCGTTCTTACAGGTTACATGTAGGGTCAGCTTATTGAAAAGTCTTTGCTTCAGCAGTTGAAATCAGTTGTGGTTGTTTTCCATACAATGGCTAGCTCCTCTTTGTTGACAAGCTTAGATAATTAAAAGGTTTCTTCCTCAACACTTATGTTGATCTACAATTCAATTGAGAAATCCTGAGTTAACTATTCCTGTCTTCTGTGCAGTTGTTGTAAGTAACCTATCACGGTCCAACCAATTAGCTGTTCAGTTTGTCAGTTCACCATATATATTGTTGCTTACATCTGAGGTGTCTTCCAATTTTATCCATCTGATCGGCAATGAAGGTATTTTGAAGCCATGAATATTAGGTCACTGTGCATGCAGATGAGGAAAACAATATTTGCCATATGGAAAACAGTTGCTTCTGTTTACACCTCCTTTCATTTCAAGTTGCTGTTGACTAATGAACGAAAAGCAAAAGAACGAAGCTGCAATATTAAGCTGTACATCTGCATGCTGGCCTGGTTAGTTGGTTGGTCTATTGACTGCCGGCACAGCTTCACGTTCAGGACCTGTTTTAATCTGCTCTCTGAACCCTTGATACAAGATTGCAACGAATGTTTCATTCTCTCAAATAGATTCCCAGCTCCTTTTATCATACCCTCCTGAGGCCCACCCACCCATCAGAAATAGCTTGCATGGAGCATAGATCAAATAGCTTGCATGAACATAGATCAAATAGCTTGCATGGAACATTGATCAAATAGCTTGCATGGAGCACAGATCATGTGTTTGGACAATAAGAATGATCAGTTCAAGCTGATTTAATTGTGAAGCTTTAAGCTGCTGTTGCTCTAGCAAGAGCGTATGTTTGATTCAGATTCCTTTCTCGCAGAATCTAGAGACATTCGAGGTTTTTCGAAATGACTTTGCCAAGAAGACTATTGGATTAATTTAACCTGGAAGAACATTTAACTTGGAAGAAATAGCACAAAGATGTAAGTTGTCATCACAAATATGTAAACCATTACTATCACAGCTATGGAGATACGCGTTTCCAAAATAATGACTTACGTGTTCATTGTCACAGTTTGTGTATTTACAAAGTTGATAGTCTAGGAATTAGTCTTCTAAGGAAATCCATTTCTAGAAACCTCAAATGTGTCACAGAATCACATCTGAAAAGCCTGGCGTCTAAACTGCTTAAAGACTTTGTGTGCTCCAGTTATGGTATAAAACATTTTTCCTGCTACAGTTTTCAGTCTACAGCTCAACTGCTAAAGTTATTGCGCACTACAGTGCGTCACTGAAATTTGAGCTAATATAATTATCTTCCATCTTCTGATTAATAAAATTGGCGGTTTTTTGGTACCAAAATGAAAAGCGCAACTGCAGAACCAATATTGTCAAAAATAATTTCTCACGATCTAAATATAGGTAACACCACAGCAGCTGAGAAGCTTTAGGTATTTTGCTTTCCGAGGATTTGTAAACTTGAAAGGAGAGAGTGATTGGTTTCAGCAATTTGTGTTTCTCAAAAAATGGTCTAATGATGAGAAGTACAAAGAAATCTATTGAATTCATGCCATCCAGTTTGATAAAATAGCATAATTAAATGTACAACCCACAAACAGTTCCATGCATAGTGATTCATGTATTACATTCTGATGATGCCTACCATGGGACATATTCTTTGTACCATTGGGACAGATTATTATCCCATTATAGTCCAGAATAGCACAAACCATTCTCTACAATGCATCAAATGTAGGTCATTGTAACACAAAAAGCCATATTTACCTCTGCCAAACATACGGCCCAATGTAGTAGCAAGCAAAATCCAGGTCAACTGCCGGATTCGTTCACAATAAAGTGGATTGAATCCCATGGGTTTGTACCTCTAATGTGCTGCTATTCAGTAACGTTCAATTAGCATTGAAGGTTCAAACCTTGCACATACTGCGTTTGCAGTGTTCGCTGTCGTTTAGTGTATTAGTTGTATCAGTGTTCTGACGCAAGAACAGATTGTATTTCCCTAATTTTACTACAATGTTTTGGGTTTTTTTAAATTGAGATATCAACGTTCAAGAAGTTTAGTCGCTTACGTTAAATTTTCGCTGGTGGCAAACATAAAATAAGCTGATGGTAAGCCTGAAATGACACGAACTTGATGTATTACCAGAGTGACACTGTGACATAAACTTTAATTACAAATGCGCAAACTTCAGTTGTTCCACAAATACGGTACACAAATCACAATTACGTTAGTGTAGAAACATTGAATTACACTACCTTCATTTTGGAACTGCAGCAGTTACAATCCTTTGCTTTAGCAGAATGTTTACAAGTAACAACAGTTGATCCACGAGTTATAAATGCAAGTGTGGAGCAAAAATAAATCAGTTTCGCATCTGCACACAAGCAGCACATCTGCATGATGCATGCAGGATCGGGTATTGACTGCTGCAATTTGTAACGAAAGATTTGCGTGCTCTGTCTGCGTAGATCAACTTCGTCTTATATCAACCGTAGTCTTCATGCTGTGCTGCGTAGGAATCACGGTGAAGAATGTTAAAAGTAAAAACGTAAACATGCTACCATATCTGCAAAACAAGAAATCCAGAGATTCCAAATTATCGTTAGAATCGTCACAATTCAATTCAATCCCATAAAGACACTTGCATTCAGATAATCCAGAAACTCAATGCTAACATTATCAAACTTACAGCCCAATCTCACAGCCCCCCCCCCCCGAGAGATTTGGTAGAAGGTGATAGTTTCATCAATAAAAGGTAAAACATCATGCATGATTACACATATCGGTAAGATCGGTAAGTTGACTTAAATTATTAAAATAATACATTATTTTTTAATTGAATTTCTAATTTATCACAATATTTGTAGCATTATGTCAACAGTAGTTTCACTTTTAATTAAGAATTTACATTAAAGGTTTGGATCAGTCAGATATTATCTTTGTTCACCATGTTTATGCTGTTTATGGTTGCAGACCAATGCTCATCATCAGTCTGATCCTTTCACTGACCTTAAATTGTCTACAGTGTGAAATTAATGCACCGTTCATTACTTTCTAATATGGTACATTTGAACGGTCCCATTTACCGTTTATACTTGTACTTTCAATGTAGATCCGCCTCAGGCACCCCGCGCCTTAAAGGCAGTAGTTACGTTAACTGTCACCAGACAGCAGTAGTGTTACGCA